>JBBYHK010027145.1:0-10236 GCA_038382065.1 Adansonia grandidieri | reverse complement strand
GGAAGAGAAGCTTTTCTTACAAAACCAAAGCATCAATGTCATTTATCCCAATGAGGAGAATGAGTTTATGATTCACAGTCATGAAAAGAAATAAGATTATTACGTGAATCCGTGATCAACCAAAGTGACAATCGAACTTTGATTCTGAAAAATGGTGGGAAGAGAAGCTTTCCTTATGAAACCAAGGTATCAATGTCATTTATCCCAATGAAGAGAATGAGTTATGGTTCCCAATGATGAAAGGAAAGGAGATTATTATGTGAGTCTATGTTTATCCAAATTGACAAATGAGCTTTGATTCAAAAAATTGGTCGATAGAGAAGTTTTTCATGCAAAACCAAAGCATCAATGTCGTTTATCCCAATGAGGAGACTAACTTTATGATTCCGAATCATGAAAAGAAAGGAGATTATTACGCGAATCCGTGTTTATCCAAATTTAAATGAACTTTGATTCTGAAAAATGGTGAGTAGAAAAGCTTTTCGTACAAAACCGAAGCATCAATATCATTTATCCCAATAGGGGGAATGAGTTTATAATTCACAATCATGAAAAGAAAGGAGATTACTACGGGAATCCATGATTAACCAAATCGATAAACGAACATTGATTCTTAAAAATGGTGGGAAGAGAAGCTTTTCCTACGAAACCAAAGTATCACTGTCATTTATCCCAATGAGGAGAATGAGGTGATGATTCACTATTATGGGAGGAAAGGAGATTATTACGTGAATGCATGTTTATCCAAATAGACAAATGAACTTTGATTCTAAAAAATGGTGGGAAGAGAAGCTTTTCTTATGAAACAAAAGCATCAATGTCATTTATCCCAACGAGGAGAATGAGTTTATGATTCACAGTCATGAAAGGAAATTAGATTATTACATGAATCCGTGTTAACCAATGTGATAATCGAACTTTGATTCTAAAAATTGGTGGGAAGAGAAGCATTTCCCATGAAACAAAAGAATCAATGTCATTTTTTTTAATGAGGAGAATGAGTTTATGATTCACAGTCATGAAAAGAAATGAGATAATTACCTAAATCCATGTTTATCCAAATTGACAAACAAACTTTGATTCTGAAATGTGGTGGGTAGAAAAGCTTTTCGTACAAAACTGAAGCATCAATACCATTTATCCCAATGGGGGGAATGAGTCTATGATTCACAATCATGAAAAGAAATGAGATTATAACATGAACCCAGGTTTATCCAAACTGACAAACGAAATTTGATTTTAAGAAATAGTGGGAAAATAAGCTTTTCCTACGAAACAAAAGCATCAATGCCAATTATCCCAACGAGGAGAATGAGTTTAAGATTCACAATCATGAAAAGAAAGGAGATTATTTTGTGAATCTGTGTTTATCCAAATAGACTAACGAACTTTGATTCTAAAAAATGGTGGGAAGAGAATCCTTTCTGACGAAACCAAAGCATCAATGTCATTTATCCCAATGAGGAGAATAAGTTTATGATTCCAAATCATGAAGAGAATGGAGATTATTACGCGAATCCGTGTTTATCCAAATTGACAAACGAACTTTGATTCTGAAAAATGGTGGGTAGAAAAGCTTTTCATACAAAACCAAAGCATGAATATCAGTCATCCCAATGGGGGGAATGAGTTTATGATTCATAATCATGAAAAGAAAGGAGATTATTATGGGATTTTGTGATTAACCAAATTCATAAATGAACTTGGATTCTAAAAAATGGTGGGATGAGAAGCTTTTCTTTTGAAACCAAAGCATCAATGTCATCTATCCCAATTAGGAGAATGAGGTTATGATTCACAATCACGAAAGGAAAGGAGATTATTACGTAAATTCGTGATTAACCAAAGTGACAATCGAACATTGATTCTAAAAAATGGTGGGAAGAGAAGCTTTTCTTACGAAACCAAAGCATCAATATCATTTATCCCAATGAGGAGAATGAGTTTATGATTCATAATCATGAAAAGAAATGAGATTATTACCTGAATCCATGTTTATCCAAATTGACAAATGAACTTTGATTCTGAAAACTGGTGGGTAGAAAAGCTTTTTGTACAAAACCGAAGCATCAATATCATTTATCCTAATAGGGGGATTGAGTTTATGATTCACAATCATGAAAAAAAAGGAGATTATTACGTAAATCCGGGTTTATCCAAATTGACAAATGAACTTTGATTCGAAAAAATTATGGGAAGAGAAACTTTTCCCATGAAACAAATGCATCAATGCCAGTTATCCCAATGAGGAGAACGAGTTTATGATTCACAATCATGAAAAGAAAGGAGATTTTTACATGAATCCATGATTAACCAAAGTCATAATCAAACGTTGATTCTAAAAAATGGTGGGAAGAGAAGCTTTTCTTATAAAACCAAAGCGTCAATGTTATTTATCCAAATGAGGAGAATGAGTTTATGATTCACAATCATCAGAAAAAATGAGATTATTACCTGAATCCATGTTTATCCAAACTGACAAACGAACTTTGATTCTAAAAGGTGGTGGGTAGAATAGTTTTTCGTACAAAACCGAAGCATCAATATCGTTTATCCAGTGGGGGGAATGAGTCTCTGATTCATAATCATGAAAAGAAAGGAGATTATTACGTGAACCAGGGTTTATTCAAACTGAGAAACGAAATTTGATTCTAAAAAATAGTGGGAAAAAAAGCTTTTTTCTATGAAACAAAAGCATCGATGCCAGTTATCCCAATGAAGAGAATGAGTTTTTGATTCACAATAATGAAAAAAAAGGAGATTATTTCGTGAATCCATGTTTATCCAAATAGGCCAACGAACTTTGACTCTAAAAATTGGTGGGAAGACAATCCTTTCTTACAAGACCAAAGCATCAATGACATTTATCCCAGTAAGGAGAATGAGTTTATGACTCCAAATCACGAAAAGAATGGAGATTATTACTCGAATCCATGTTATCCAAATTTATAAACGAACTTTGATTCTAAAAAATGGTGGGTAGAAAAGCTTTTCGTACAAAACCGAAGCATCAATAACATTTATCCCAATAGGGGGAATGAGTTTATGATTCAGAATCATGAAAAAAAAGGAGATTATTAAGTAAATCCATGATTAACTAAATTGACAAGTGAACTTTGATTCTTAGAAATGGTGGGAAGGGAAGCTTTTCATATGAAACCAAAGCGTTAATATCATTACTCCCAATGAGGAGAATGACTTATGGTTCCTAATGATGAAAAGAAAGGAGATTATTACACGAATCCGTATTTATCCAAATTCACAAATAAACTTTGATTCTGAAAAATGGCGGGTAGAAAAGCTTTTCGTACAAAACTGAAGCATCTATATCATTTATCCCAATAGGGGGAATGAGTTTATGATTCACAATCATGAAACGAAGGGAGATTATTATGGGAATCCATGATTAACCAAATTGGCAAATGAACTTTGATTCTTAAAAATGGTGGACAGAGAAGCTTTCTTACGAAACCAAAGTATCAATGCCATTTATCCCAATAAGGAGAATAAGGTTTTGATTCACAATCATGAAAAGAAAGGAGATTATTATGTGGATTCGTGTATATCCAAATAAATAAATGAACTTTGATTCTAAAAAATGGTGGGAAGAGAAGCTTTTCTTATGGAACCAAAACATCAATGTCATTTATCCCAGGGAGGAGAATAAGTTTATGATTCACAATCATGAAAATAAATGAGATTTTTATGTGAATCCATGATTAACCAAAGTGACAATCGAACTTTGATTCTAAAAAATAGTGGGAAGAGAAGCTTTTCTTGTGAAACCAAAGCATCAATGACATTTTTCCAAATGAGGAGAATGAGTTTATGATTCATAGTCATGAAAAAAAATGACATTGTTACGTGAATCCGTGATTAAATAAAGTGACAATCGAACTTTGATTCTAGAAAATGGTGGGAAAAGAAGCTTTTCTTACAAAACCAAAGCATCAATGTTGTTTACCCCAGGGAGGAGAATGAGTTTATAATTCGTAGTCATGAAAAGAAATGAGATTATTATGTGAATCCGTGATTAACCAAAGTGACAATCGAACTTTGATTCTAAAAAATGGTGGGAAGAGAAACTTTTTGTATGAAACCAAGGTATCAATGTCATTTATCCCAATAAGCAGAATAAGTTATGGTTCCCAATGATGAAAAGAAAGGACATTATTATGTGAGTCCATGTTTATCCAAATTGACAAATGCACTTTGATTGTAAAAATTGGTCAATAGAGAAGCTTTTCATGCAAAACCAAAGCATCAATGTCGTTTATACCAATGAAGAGACTGACATTATGATTCCCAATCATGAAAAGAAAGGAGATTATTTCACGAATCCGTGTTTATCCAAATTGACAAATGAACTTTGATTCTAAAAAATGGTGGGTAGAAAAGCATTTCGTACAAAATCGAAGCATCAATAACGTTTATCGCAATGGGGGGAATGAGTTTATCATTCACAATCATGAAAAGAAAGGTGATTATTACGTGAATCCAGGATTATCCAAATTGACAAACAAATTTTGACTCTAAAAAATTATGGGAAGAGAAACTTTTCCCATGAAACAAAAGCATTAATGCAAGTTATCCTAATAAGGAGAATGAGTTTATGATTCCCAATGATGAAAGGAAATGAGAGTATTACGTGAATCCATGATTAACCAACGTGACAATCGAACTTTGATTCAAAAAAATGGTAGGAAGAGAATCTTTTTTTATGAAACCAAAGCATCAATGTCATTTATCACAATGAGGAGAATGAGTTTATGATTTCCAATCATGAAAAGAAAGGAGATTATTGCATGAACGCATGTTTATCCAAATTGACAAACGAACTTTGATTCTAAGAAATGGTGGGAAGGGAAGCTTTTCTTACGAAACTAAAGCATCAATGTCATATATCCCAATGAAGAGAATGAGTTTATGATTCACAGTCAAGAAAATAAATGAGATTATTACGTGAATCCGTGATTAACCAAAGTGACAATCAAACTTTGATTCTAAAAAATGGTGGGAAGAGAAGCTTTTCTTACAAAACCAAAGCATCAATGTCATTTTTCCCAATGAGGAGAATGAGTTTATGATTCACAGTCACAAAAAGAAATGAGATTATTACGTGAATCCGTGATTAACCAAATTGACAATCGAACTTTAATTCTAAAAAATGGTGGAAAGAGAAGCTTTTCTTATGAAACCAAAGCATCAATGTTATTTATCTTAATGAGGAGAATGAGTTTATGATTCACAGTCATGAAAAGAAATCAGATTATTACGTGCATCCGTGATTAACCAAAGTGACAATCAAACTTTGATTCTAAAAAAGGTGGGAAGAGAAATTTTTTTCACGAAACCAAAGATCAATGTCATTTATCCCAATGAGGATAATGAGTTTATGATTCACAATCATGAAAAGAAAGGAAATTATTACCTGAATCCACGTATAACCAAATTGACAAACAAACTTTGATTCGAAAAAATGGTGGGAAGAGAAGCATTTCTTTCAAAACCGAAGCATCAATGTCATTTATCCCAATGAGGAAAATGAGTTTATGATTGACAGTCATGAAAAGAAATGAGATTATTATGTGAATCTGTGATTAACCAAAGTGACAATCGAACTTTGATTCTAAAAAATGGTGGGAAGAGAAGCTTTTCTTATGAAACCAAAGCATCAATTTATCCCAATGAGGAGAATGAGTTTATGATTCACAGTCAAGAAAATAAAGGAGATTATTATGTGAATCCATGATTAACCAAAGTCACAATCAAACTTTGATTCTAAAAAATGGTGGGAAGAGAAGTTTTCTTATAAAACCAAAGCATCAATGTCATTTTTCCTAATGAGCAGAATGAGTTTATGATTCACAGTCAAGAAAATAAAGCAGATTATTATGTGAATGCATGTTTATCCAAATAGACAAATGAACTTTGATTCTAAAAAATGGTGGGAAGAGAAGCCTTTCTTACAAAACCATAGCATCAATGTCATTTATCCTAATGAGGAAAATGAGTTTATGATTCACAGTCAAGAAAATAAAGGAGATTATTATGTGAATCCGTGATTAACCAAAGTCACAATCGAACTTTGATTCTAAAAAATAGGGGGAAGAGAAGTTTTATTACAAAACCAAAGCATCAATGTCATTTTTCCCAATGAGGAGAATGAGTTTATAATTCACAGTCATGAAAATAAAGGAGATTATTACGTGAATGCATGATTAACCAAAGTGACAATTGAACTTTGATTCTAAAAAATGGTGCGACATGAAGCTATTCTTACGAAACCAAAGCATCAATGTTATGATTCACAATCATGAAAAGAAAGGAGATTATTACGTGGATCCGTGTATATCCAAATAGACAAACGAACTTTGATCTAAAAAATGGTGAGAAGAGAAGCTTTTCTTACGAAACCAAAGCATCAATGTCATTTATCCCAATGAGGAGAATGAGTTTATGATTCACAATCAAGAAAATAAATGAGATTATTTCATGAATCCGTGATTAACCAAAGTGACAATTGAACTTTGATTCTAAAAAATTGTGGGAAGATAAGCTTTTCCTACGAAACCAAAGCATCAATGACATTTTTCCAAATGAGAAGAATGAGTTTATGATTCATAGTCATGAAAAGAAATGACATTATTATGTGAATCCATGATTAACCAAAGTGACAATCGAACTTTGATTCTAAAAAATGGTGGGAAAAGAAGCTTTTCTTACGAAACCAAAGCATCAATGTTATTTATCCCAATGAGGAGAATGAGTTTATGATTCACAGTCATGAAAAGAAATGAGATTATTACGTGAATCTGTGATTAACTAAAGTGACAATCAAACTTTAATTCTAAAAAAGGTGGGAAGAGAAGCTTTTCTAATGAAACCAAAGCATCAATGTCATTTATCCCAATGAGGATAATGAGTTTATGATTCACAATCATGAAAAGAAATGAGATTATTACCTAAATCCATGTATAACCAAATTGACAAATGAACTTTGATTCTAAAAAATGGTGGGAAAAAAAGCATTTCTTACGAAACCAAATCATCAATGCCATTTATCCCAATGAGGAGAATGAGTTTATGATTCACAGTCATGAAAAGAAATAAGATTATTACGTGAATCTGTGATTAACCAAAGTGACAATCGAACTTTGATTCTAAAAAATGGTGGGAAAAGAAGCTTTTCTTATAAAACCAAAGTATCAATGACATTTATCGCAATGAGGAGAATGAATTATGGTTCCTAATGTTGAAAAGAAAGGAGATTATTATGTGAGTCCATGTTTATCCAAATTGACAAATGAACTTTGATTCTAAAAATTATCGATAGAGAAGTTTCTCGTGCAAAGCCAAAGCATTAATGTCATTTATCCTAATGAGGGGACTAACTTTATGAGTCACAATAATGAAAAGAAAGGTGATTATTTCATAAATCCATATTTATCCAAATAGACCAATGAACTTTGATTCTAAAAAATGGTGGGAAGAGAAGCTTTTCTTATGAAACCAAAGCATCAATGTCATTTAACCCAATAAGGAGAATGAGTTTATGGTTTCCAATCATGAAAAGAAAGGAGATTCTTACGTGAATGCATGTTTATCCAAATAGACAAACAAACCTTGATTCTAAAAAATGGTGGGAAGAGAAGCTTTTTTTACGAAACCAAAACATCAATGTCATTTATCTCAACTAGGAGAATGAGTTTATGATTCACAATCAAGAAAATAAATGAGATTATTACATGAATCCATGATTAACCAAAGGAACAATCGAACTTTGATTCTAAAAAATGGTGGGAAGAGAAGTTTTCTTACAAAACCAAAGAATCAATGTCATTTTTCCCAATAAGGAGAATGAGTTTATGATTCACAGTCATGAAAATAAATGAGATTATTACGTGAATCCATGATTAACCAAAGTGACAATCGAACTTTGATTCTAAAAAATGGTGGAAAGAGACTTCTCTTATGAAACCAAAGTATAAATATTATTTATCTCAATGAGGAGAATGAGTTTATGATTCACAGTCATGAAAAGAAATGAGATTATTACATGAATCTATGATTAACCAAAGTGACAATCGAACTTTGATTCGAAAAAATGGTGGGAAGAGAAGCTCTTTTTATGAAACCAAAGTATCAATGTCATTTATCCCAATGAGGAGAATGAATTATGGTTCTTAATGATGAAAAGAAAGGAGATTATTATGTGAGTCCATGTTTATCCAAACTGACAAACGAAGTTTGATTCTAGAAATTAGTCGATAGAGAGGTTTTTCGTCAAAAGCCAAAGCATCAATATCGTTTATCCTAATGGGGAGACTAACTTTATGATTCCTAATCATGAAAAGAAAGGAGATTATTACGTGAATCCGTGTTTATCCAAATTGACAAACAAACTTTGATTTTGAAAAGTGGTGGGTAGAAAAACATTTTGTACAAGGCCGAAGCATCAATATCGTTTATCGTAATAGGAGGAATGAGTTTATAATTCATAATCATGAAAAGAAAGGAGATTATTACGTGAATCTGCGTTTATCCAAATTGACAAGCAAACTTTGACTCTGAAAAATGGTGGGTAGAAAAGCATTTCATACAATGCCGAAGCATCAATATCATTTATTGCAATAGGGAGAATGAGTTTATGATTCACAATCATGAAAAGAAAGGAGATTATTACGTGAATCTGGGTTTATCCAAATTGACAAATGAACTTTGATTCTAAAAAATAGTGGGAAGAGAAACTTTTCCTATGAAACAAAAGCATTAATGCCAGTTATCCCAATGAGGAGAATGAGTTTATGATTTCCAATCATGAAAAGAAATGAGGTTATTACATGAATCCGGGTTTATCGAAATTGACAAACAAACTTTGATTCTGAAAAGTGGTGGGTAGAAAAGCATTTCATACAAAGCCGAAGCATCAATATCGTTTATCGCAATGGGGGGAATGAGTTTATGATTCGTAATCATAAAAGGAAAGGAGATTATTACGTGAATCCGGGTTTATCCAAATTGACAAATGAACTTTGATTCTAAAAAATAGTGGGAAGAGAAACTTTTTCCATGAAACAAAAGCATCAATGCCGGTTATCCCAATAAGGAGAATGAGTTTATGATTCACAATCATAAAAAGAAAAGAGATTATTACGTGAATCCATGATTAACCAAAGTGAAAATCGAACCTTGATTCTAAAAAATGGTGGAAAGAGAAGGTTTTCTTATGAAACCAAAGCGTCAATGTTATTTATCCCAATGAGGAGAATGAGCTTATGATTCATAATCATGAGAAGAAATTAGATTATTACCTAAATCCATGTTTATCCAAATTGACAAATGAACTTCGATTCTGAAAGGTGGTGGGTAGAAAAACCTTTTGTACAAAACTGAAGCATCAATATAGTTTATCCCAATGGGGGGAATGAGTGTATGATTCACAATCATGAAAAGAAAGAAGATTATTATGTGAACCCGGGTTTATCCAAACTGAGAAACAAAATTTGATTCTAAAAAATAGTGGGAAAAGAAGCCTTTCCCATGACACAAAAGCATCAATGCCAGTTATCCCAATGAGGAGAATGAGTTTATGATTCAAAATCATGAAAAGAAAGGATATTCGTGAATCCGTGTTTATCCAAATAGAGCAATGCACTTTGATTCTAAAAAATGGTCAGAGAAGAACCTTTTCTTACAAAACTAAAGCATCAATGTTATTTATCCTAATGAGGAGAATGAGTTATGATTGCAAATCATGAAAAGAATGAAGAATATTACGCAAATCTGTGTTTATCCAAATTGACAAACGAACTTTGATTCTGAAAGATGGTGGGTAGAAAAGGTTTTCATACAAAACCAAAGCATCAATATCATTTATCCCAATGGAGGGAATGAGTTTATGATTCATAATCATGAAAAGAAAGGAGATTATTTCGTTAATCCATTTTTATCCAAATAGACCAATGAACTTTGATTCTAAAAAATGGTAGGATGAGAAGCTTTTCTTTTAAAACCAAAGTATCAATGTCATTTACCCCAATGAGGAGAATGAGGTTGTGATTCACAATCATGAGAAGAAAGGAGATTATTGCGTGAATGCATGTTTACCTAAACAGACAAATGAACTTTGATTCTAAAAAGTGGTGGGAAGAGAAGCTTTCTTATGAAACCAAAGCATCAATGTCATTTATCCCAATGAGGAGAATGAGTTTATGATTCACAATCAAGAAAATA
>JBBYHK010027052.1:0-10247 GCA_038382065.1 Adansonia grandidieri | reverse complement strand
CATACTTTTGAATATAAATAAAAACTAAAAATTAGTCACGTACTTTTGAATATAAATAAAACTTAAAATTTATAAACTGTGAGTCGTAATATGAAATCGCGATTTCTGAAAGAAAAAAGAAAAAAAATTAAAAAAAAAGAAAAAAAACAAAAATTGAAAAAAAAATAAATGCATGGTGGGAAATCGCCATGTGATATGGCGATTTCCCACCGTAGTTGGGAAATCGCCATGCGATATGGCAATTTTCCAATTATCTTACCCTCCGGTCACCGGAATTGCACCGAAATTATAATTGGTTTCAATTTAATTGAGAAATCATCACTTGATTTGGCGATTTCTCAATTAAATTAAAAAATTGACCTATTTTGGTAAATAATCTGATTTTGGCCTATGTTCGTAAATAAAAAATATATATATATTATTTACATAAAAAAGCCTAAATTAGGTGAAATAACGATTCGATTAGATTTTGAAAAAGATTATGATTATATGCAGTATTTTTCTTTCTTTCTTTCTTTTCAAAAAATTAAACTGAAAGCAAATTGAATACCATATATATATATATATATATATATATCCAAACTTACCCGATTGAATTTTATCATTTAGATTGTTTTGGATTATCGATTATTTTAATTTTTTTTTCAAAATATCTTTTTCTATGGTATTTTTAAGCTTTTTCACTAATTTAGAAAGAAAATATTTGTTTTCGGATTCTATAATAATAAAAATTAATTAAAAGCAGAAATTGATTTGGTTTGAATAATTGTGGGTTTTAACTATAAATTGAAAATTGACTTGAATCGTATATATTTACTTAGTAATCAAATGGAAACTTAAACGAAGTTGATAAAATCTAAACTATACATTTTGATTCGAATCAATTTTTTTATTTCTTTTGTTACATTCTCATCCTTAAATGAAATAACCAGAATGACATGGCCCAAACCATATCAAAAGTGCAATGCTTTCAGATATTCATTTAAAGACACAAAAAAATAGTAATTTTTTTATTACACATTTTATGGAATACTACATATACTATGAATAAAAGTGTGATACTTTATTGGAGATTGGTTGTACCAAAAGCTATTTAATTTATGGAATTCAATTTGATGTGACATTTAATATCTATGGTGACTTGAAAGGATTATGTGCCATGGCATTCAATTATAGCTTGTCTACTTAAATACTTTAATGTCTGAGCGAAAGAATCAAAGTCATACATTACACAATTTAATATACTTTGATTGTTTAGCAGAATTAAGAAAGGTAAATTACAATACTATAGGTTATTTTCAAAGTTTATCATCAACATCTATTCTAGTCTTCCTTTTATGTAGCTTAAAACTAATTGAATTCTTAAATGCAATAGAAAAAGTAGGAATAAATATAGGTAAAAGAAAAGATAGATTAACTTCATTTTTAATAATAATAAATATGGGTCTCATTACCAAGGCAAGAATCCGTTATTGCCTGCCACTATTTTGTTGTTCAATTATAAAACTTTGACTTATTGACATTTGCAGTGGTGGATTTTTTCCATAAAAATGTTTCATTAATCAAGGATACTCATAATTAAACTTAATACTTTAGGATTTTGAACGCATAGGTCTCACATTTTAGAAAGCATGCTTGGTTACGCGGAAGATAAAGAAGCTATATGTATGAATGAGTAACCCTAATAAACATGAAGTGAACCAATTTAAATATATTTCTATATTTAATCTAGAATGTCTATTAAGTATCCAAATAAATGATTAAGATATATCCAAATGATTGTTAAGATTCATCCAAATAATTGGTAGAGATATATCCAAATAAGTGGTAAAGAGATTTGTTCTTTTTTACCTTAAAAGGATAAATATCAAAATAAATAACTAGTTGTACAAAATATCATAATAGAATAACTGATCATTATCCTCAAGTGATAATTATTTGGTAAATATCGGACCATTATTTTACATTCCCACACTTGGTTGTCTAATAATATTAACCTTAATGGTATAACATTATAGCACTATAAAAATAATGAATCTATCCATAACATTCATCATAATTATCATATTATGATAAATCACTAAGTGTGAGTTATGATGGTTATATAGTATTTGATACATATACTTCTTTTTATATATCACAACATTTGTAACTTACCATAATAAGTACATAAGCGAAATATGTAAATTCCATCATGGTTTACGATAATATCTAATGGAGGCTCGATAACAGGCTTGCTCTAGTCGGGTTCGGGTCTAGATTTTTTGTTTTGACTGTGCTGAGAACAACATTTTTAATTAAAATAATATATTTTTATTTAAATTTAATTAATAAATATATAAATATTAATTTAAAAATAATTTTTTAAATTTTTAATAGGGTAAACAATGATTCAGTCCAGGGGTTTAGCCAGGCTGGGCCATATACATGTTGGGCTTAAAATTCAAATTTTTGTGAGCTATGGCCCATTGACATCTCTATTTGATAAAATAAAAAATCTATATTTTGATGGCCTAAAGTATATGTTAGGATTTTTTTCTTTCATTTTGTTTTTTGCCGATAGGTTGTTTTTAATATTTAATATTTCATAAGTTCCAGGCAATTATGTGTAGTATCTCTAACTTCCACGTTATGGGCACAATACTCTTATAATCAATTTCAAGAAATCATATCTCTTATTTCTACAAGTTTACAAAAGAAAATTGACTGCGTAACTAACATACTTCATGATCTCAAGAGCTGCTGTAATACACCTGTTAGATATATGTAGCAATTTAAATGTTTCACTAGAGTGAGTAAATACCATGAATCCATTTAGTCACATTTCAAGTTTGTAATAATCCCTTTTAAATCAGTTATATAATCAACTTTCAGATTCATAATCATTTTATGATATAAAACAGAACTGGTAGACCAGTGAATGCAATCAAATGTGATGCTAGATTTTTCTTTTGCTAACAAGGAATAGGGGAAGGCTTGGTAGTTTAGGTCCACCCTTCGTTGCTAAACCTAGGGGAACAAACATGGTAACCCACCGCAATCATGGTCTCTCACTTCAATCATGGATGATCTGTATGAATCAAACCTAAGTTTTTTTGTCTTTTTCTTTTAGTTTTTTGCCACTTAGATCGCCCCTGGGTGGGCAAGTGACACTAAAATAATTTTTTGTCCTTAAATCTCTCCATCTACAACTGCAATCTGTAGATGTCCCATTAAATCAAATTATTCATGATCATTGGCAACATTCTAAGATAGCTTGCATTGAAATGAAACTTTAAGAAACAATCAAAGATTCCTAATTATAGGTTCGTAGTTGATCTCATAGGTCTTACACAACTTCGAAGTAAAGATCAATTCTTTTATTAGCCTTATTGGTCATATAATGCATGTGATATGAAACATATGCTATGGTATTACTTCCATTTTCTCTAGGAACATATATCTTAGTCATGATACCAATATTGTACAGGTGACAGTTCATATAGGTTTTGACAAGAAATAGATCATGAATTTATTTTAGATAATATTGTTTAAATATAAAAAAATCATGGAATTTTTAATTTATGAAATTACTAGTATTAGAAAATTTACAAGAATAAAATATCAAATTCTAAAATTTTTATTAAATTTTTACATATAAAATACGTAATTAAGGTAATTTCAACATAAAATTAGATCAAATTGACGCATGATGAAACTTTAATTTAGACTAATTCTTGTCTCTCAAGTGGAGAATTTTGTATTAACCACATGTTTAGCCTTTTTTTGGCTTATAAGTTTCTTAAAAACATAAGGCATGCCAAACAAGCTTTTTGAAAAAGCTTTTAAAAAAGCCAACTTATTTTTAATGAACAAAATTTAAGAAGAAAAAGGTTCAAGAAAAGCTAGAAATAAGAGCTTTCTCCTCTCTCTTTTATAAAACATGCTAGCGTTTTATGCAATTTTTATTTGTGGTCCAAAAATGTCCTTATTGATTAAATGTAAACCGGATATATGTAAAAGAAGCATATAAAAATGAAATTATCAAAAAGCTTTAGTTTAATTTTTAAAGCTCTTATTTTTAATAAAAGCTTCATTGTAGCCCTTAAGCAAAAACAATAAAAAAAAGTTGAGCCAAATAAACACTAATTAAGGACACATACATGAATGTGTACGAGGCCCTATTTTATCTCAGTGACAAAGACATGTTGAATTTTTGAAGTTTGAGGTTCAAATTTTAAAATGCATGCGCCTAGTCCAATTTAAATTTAAATCACTACTGGAGAAGGCCTTACTACCGATGGATTATTTTCAATAGAAAATATCCATTGAAAGTAATAAACAATTTTCAATGGAATTGCACTTTTTCCAAAATAATTTTTGTAAAAAAAAATGAGAAAATTTTTTATGGAGTTTTACATGAAAATTTAATTTTGATGAAATCTAACTCTTTTCTATGAATAAATCTGCCAAAAAATAATTTTCGTAATTAAAAAATAAATATTTTTCCATTTCGATAGAAAATAATATTTTCAACCAAAAAATTTCATTGGAAAAATTTATTATTTCTAATGAAAAACGATATCGAAGGAAATTTTCCCACGTAAAATATATTCGATAAAATTTTTCATTAGAAATAGTTCAAAAATTCCATTAAAATAAATATTTCTAATGGGATTTTCACCAAAAATAAGTATTTCCAATGAAATTTTCATTGGTAGGTGAACAAAATTGTCAAAATTTTCATTGGAAAAAAAACCAAAATTAATAATAATTTTATATAAGTTGACCAATTAGCGGCCCTACCTCATTTCCCTCTGATTCCAAATTTCTTTCTTTCAAACTCTCTCTAGTTTATGTGATTTTTTTTTTACTTTTTAGAGTTATTTTCGCTAGTGTTTTTATTATTTATTGTTTTTTAATTAATTGGTTTTATTTTTATAGGTTTACATGGTTATTTTTTATCTTTTCGCTTTTTAGTTCTCTCGTAAATAATCCTGTGTTTTTCTTTATTATTATTATTATTATTATTTTTAAATGATTTTTTTGTATTGCATGTATAAATGTTTTATTCTCTAGTCTAATTTGAGCAAAATTTTCTCTAGTTTAATTGGTTTTGTGTATTAAGTGATTATATATATATATATATATATACTTTTTTTATATTTTATTAAGAATATTTGTTCTTACTACTTTTTTTCGATTCTGAATATTTTTACTGAGAATATTTTACTAGGTTTAATTTTTTTTTATATTTATAAATATCAATGTTCGTTTTAAATATATATTTGCTTTAATCATTGTGAGTATCAACTTGGTTTTTACCAGGATTGATAATTATGATGAAGTTAATCATGTTATGTTAGTTAACAAATGGTAGAACTTATCAGTAATACGAATGCACTGATAGTTTAATTACCCAGACATGCTATGCATGGTGAGAGACTGAAGAAGTTCAATACGGTGAACTTCAAACAGTGGTAGCAAAAGATGTTGTTTTATTTAACCATCCTTGATTTAACTCAGTTTTTATGAGAAGAGGCTCGGTTCTTAAAGGCCTCGATAAATTATGGAAACATGCAGATTTCCTAAGTAAGAACTACATCCCCAACGAACTGGATAACATTTTGTACAATGTGTATAGTCTGATAAAAACAACGAAAAAACAGTGGGAGTCCTTAGATTGAAAATCTAGAACTAAGGATGTTGGCAAGAAGAAATTCATGGTTGGCTGGTTTTTAGGCTTCAAGATGCAGGACTTAAAACCCATGTTTAGTCAAGTCCAAGACTTTCAATTGATCCTTTATGAAATCTCTTCTGAAGGTACGGTGCTTTGTAAGCCATTTCAAGTAGCTATTTTGATAGAAAAATTACCATATTTGTGGCAGGTTTTCAAGAATTACTTCAAGTACAAGAGAAAAGAGATGAATTTAGAATACTTGATTATTTGGTAAAAAATCGAAGAGGATAAGCATGGTTCAAAAAGGAGGGGTGGTGTTTAGACTATGGATGCCAAGGTAAATGTTATGAAAGATGTGCATAAAGACAACAAGTAGAAGCAAGTTGTTTCCAATTATTCCTAAGGCATTAAGAAAGTCGATGTCAAGAAATTCATGGTACTTGTTTTGTGTGCAACAAGTCTAGACACCATGCTAGAAACTATTGTCTGAACAAGAACAGGAAAAAGAAAGTTCAAACAACTTTGTGGATGACAATGAGATTAAGCTTGTTGCTACTATGATAGAAGTGAACATGGTGGAAAACCCTAAGACATGCTTTTTTGAAAGTTTGAGGCTACTTTATATCTTGTGAGGGAGGTTATTTTATTAGCCAATTAAATTCTAAAAGAAATACCCTACAAGAAATTGGTTAAGATATCGTACGAATTATGGCAAGGTCAAAGACCATTCTATAATTTTGTATGGGGATGTCATGCTAAGATAGCAGTTCCTTTGCCTAAAAAAGTCAAGATCAGACTTAAGGCTGTCTATTTCATATTCAGTAGACATGCAAAGAGTAATGCAGCTTATCATTTTCTTGTGTATAAGTTGGACATTCCTTAGAGTCATATTTATACAAGAATTGAATTAAAGAATGTTTCGTTCATTGAAGATGTTTTTCTATACAAGGAAACATAAGAACATAAGACTAAGAAGAGACATCATAAGTCTTCAAGTAGTGATCCACAAATGGATGGGGAAGAACAAATTGAACCCACATTATAAGTCTTCAAGTAGTGATCCATAAATGGATAGGGAAGAACATTGAACCCTAAAGGAACAAATAGGCTAAAGTACTAACTACTTTTGGTCTTGAACCTCAAACTTTTAAAGAGGTAAAGTTATCTCCATAAGAACTATTCTGAAAAAAGGTCATTAACAATGAAATAGAATCCATTATGCAAAATCATACATGGAATTGGTGGTTCTTTCTCACCGACTCTAAAGAAAGATAAAGCTAGATAGAGCTATCGATAAATATAAAGCCCAGTTTGTAATAAAAAGATACAAGCGAAAGGAAAGGCCCTATTATTTTTATACGTACTCCCCAATTTTGATAATAATATCCATTCAAGTTTTAGTAGCTATAGTAGCTCTTGACAATCTTAAGATATACCAAATGGATGTTAAGACAGCTTCTTGAATAGAAACATAGATGAAAAAAATCTATATGTAACAACCACAAAGGTGTATAGTTCTAGGTTAGGAAAAAAAGGTGTGCAAGCTTGTTAAATCATTATATGATTTAAAATAAGCACTGAAACAATGGCATTAAAAATTTGACAAAACAGTGTTGTTAAATGGTTTTTACATTAATGAATGTGATTAATGTGTACACATAAAATATGCAATATAGGATATAACATTGTTTATCTATACATAAATGATATGCTGATCTTAGGCAATAATAATGAGATCATTAGAGCTACCAAAGCATTGTTGACCGGTAAGTTCGATATGAAAGATATGGGCATTGCAGATATGAATTTAGAATTAAAATTTCTAAATCAAAATGTGGCTTGATAATAACTCAAGAGCATTATGTAAATAAGATCCTCGAGAGATTCAACAAGAATTATACCAATGCAGCCAAAACACCCTTAAATGTTAATTTACATCTAAAGAAGAATACTGATGATGCAATATCTTAGGTAGAATGCCCGAATAATTAGTAGCTTAATGTATCTCATGGACTACACAAGGCTCATTTGCAAACTGAGCAGATTTATAAGTAATCTTAGAGAGAATCACTATAAGGTCATTGTAAAGGTATTTAGACAACTAAGATAGACCTCGGGTTATAGACTGTACTATACGAGATATCCAGTTGTATTTGAAGGATATAATTCAGCAAATTGGATATTCAACACTAAAAATTCAAAATCCACCAATGAACTTGTCTTTACTATTAGAACAACTGTAGTATCTTGAAAATCTTTTAAACAAACATGTATAGCCAGATCCACAATGTAATCTGAGCTTATAGCTTTAGATAAAGCTGGAAAAGAATCAGAATGGGCTAGAAATTTTTTAGAAGATATTCCATGTTGGCTGAAACCTGTGCCAACAATATATATACATAGTGATAGCCAATCTACAATTTGGCAGGGCAAAAAGTAGTTTGTATAACGGTAAGACTTGATATATTCATTAAAGACACAATACCATAAGACAATTGCTCTCAAATAGGATTATCTCTATTGATTACGTAAAATCAAAAGATAATATTGTGGATCCATTAATAAAAGGATTAACAAAGGAGTAAATATGTAAATCATCGAAGGGAATGAAACCTAAGCCTATAAATTAAAAGTTACATAATAGTAACCGAACCTAGTTGACCAAAGATCGCATAATCTAGGTTCAAAGGGACAACTCAATTATGTTAACTTAATGTAAGCATTAACAGAGTTAGACACTCTTACCAAATTCCTATGGTGAATGAGTGTTGTCCTCAAAAGAGTTAGGTTAAGCTATGTTTTTAATGATTCTTATAGTTTGATAAAATCAAGTAGGGTATCGCAAGATATTCTTGATAAGAGATCACTTATATGAGTGTCAAATGTTATCATTTCTATAAGAATTAATAAGGCTAAATTCTATAAAGCACTCATAGAAACTAGGAAATATTCGGGGCTCATATGAACACAATCATGAAAACTAAAGGTGTTCGAAGAGGGAATGTGTGACACTAATTATCTTGGTTTACAAGAAAGGGTGAATAGTTTAAGACATCAAGTTCACTATTAGTCGAGTCAATCTGATTATTGTCGCTATGGAAGGTTCAGGGCCAAATACTACCTATCCTAATGCAATAATTTTTCATAGTTATTCTCTCTCATATTCCAAGCCTGTTTGTTATTTTAATCAGACAATTTCCATTCATGTAAGGGATTATTGGATATCAATGCTATATTAAGGTTTACAAATATATATATATATATACAAAGTTTGTCATGTGATATATGCAAGTTGTCATACATAGATATATGGTGTATAATTATAATACATGATTGATATCTATGTTGAATGAGGAATTGATCTCATTACGTTCATAAGAAAAAGAAGAAAATTTGTTGGTGTTGGCATTGATGAATGATGTGTAATCCCACATTAGTAAAATAATGCTATATTATGTACTTTACATAAACATTGTTTCAATGTAGGATTGAGCACCAAAGGGCACCTAAACTTTTATATGAGGGTTAAGGCTAAACAAGTTTGGACCAACATACACGCGTCAAGCTGAGCCAAGCTAGGCTTAGGCTTAGGTAAAGGTCAAGTGGGCCTTATCTTTTTTAGAGCCTAGCCCTTTTAAAATTATTTTAAGCCTAACTCACAAATTTTTTTGATTAATGTAGTTCTTGTTTTACCTTAATTCTTAATTTTCAAATTATGTTCAAATTAAGATAAACAATTTTGTCTTACCTGGATAATTATGGCTATTCAAGTTTTTTGAACAGTTTTGTTTGCTTTTTAAACTATCCAAGAACAATTCATAAAAAATGCTTTCTTTGCCTATTCTTATTACTTCTCCAAAATTCTTATGTGTTTTTCCATCTTAATGCTCAAAACAAGAATTTTCTACATCCTTTAGTTCTTAATGTCAGGATTCATAGTGCTTTTATTCTGCAACATGATTGAGGAGGCCTAATAATGCGAACCGTAGGATGAAAACACAAACGAAAACACGATTGGATGGAATTAGAACCCTAGGATCATCTTTAAAGTCAAGCAAAAAGAACTTGACCCCAATCAAACCTGCTGATTAGAACCAAAGTTATAACAATTTTGATCGCCACAAGTTACCCTGACAAGATCAAATTGAGTTCTTGTTTAAAGAACAAAGAAGAAGTTCTCACAAAGTGAAGAAACTCTCAAGTATTTTTTTTTTCTATTCAAATCTGTTGAATTGCATGAGTAAGACTCCCTTATATAGGCCAAAAATCTGTAAAGCCATAACTGAACTAGGAAATCCTAATCAATAAAGATAAAGTCTACTCCTTATCATAATCTGATTAGGAATTATCTAAACAACTTAAAATCCTAAACACAATCCAAATCAATAGAGATAAAGTCTTCTCCTTATCATAATCTAATTAGGAATTATCTAAATAAATTAAAAAAATGAAAAGTAAACAAATTAGAAAATCTAAAATCCTAATCTATAGGCCCATGAATACATGCAAAATGGGCTCCATTCATCTTGGACATGTGAATTGGGCTCCAAGCTTTATTCATCTTTTCTTTTTAGCCTCAACACAATGT
>JBBYHK010027041.1:0-10248 GCA_038382065.1 Adansonia grandidieri | reverse complement strand
TTTAGAGGTTTTATTTGTTTACACTCAAATCCTTGTAAAAAGGGGAGGTTACTACTTAGCCATTGAAAAGTAGATAAAGTTTCTACTAAGCCTTCAAAAGTAGCGAGAGAGGGTTCTATCTTAGCTACAAAAGATAGGGGGTAGAGGTTTCTATCTAAGCCTTGAAAGATAGAGAGTGTAAAGGTTATACCTTATCCTTGAAAGGTAGACAACTTAAGTTAGTGAATTGTGGAAATCCGAGGCAAGTGAAGCCGAGGTAGAGGACGTAGGCAATTAAGTCGAACCTCTCTAAATATTTGAGTTTGCTTCTCTGTCCCTTGTCTTTAGTTGTTTATTTCTATTCACTAGCTTGCACTCTAAAGTTTATTGTTTAGATTTCTCAATTTTATTTATTAAAGTTTTAATTTACTAAAATTTTAAAATCAATTCACCCCCCTCTTGATTTCATTCACCACTAAAAGGTCTAACAAGATTAAAACCTTTTATTGATACTCAATTGAGAATGATTAACCAAGTTAGTTTCAAACACTTTTATTTATAATTTAGTTATATAATTAGAGATGAAATTTTTTTGGTTCATTTTTTATTTATTATTCTATTTGTTATCGGTCTAATAGTTATTGTTTTGAAATAAACATGAAACATTCGGTTGTCCAAAGGCATAAAAAGCTTGGAAGCAAATGAATCCTGATAAATTGTTAAATAATTTTAATCTATTAAATAATATTAGCCATGCAAAAGTTATTTTAGAGTTTAAATAATTTTACATAGTAGAGTGGTGGATGATATATGGAACGTGCATTCATGGTTTACAAAAACTAGTAGTTACAGTGCTTAGTCAAATAACTTTTGTATCAAACTAAAAACAAAATTGGAGCATATTTAGCAATATTCGCACCAAGGTAAGAAATAGGTTGAAGTTTCAAAAACTTCAGAATCTAATGAATACCTATTACAACATGAGGCTAAAGATAAGACATAAACAAAGAATAAGCATTCAAGAGATAAATGCTAGTTTAAATCCTATTAGCCTTGATCATATATTTAAAGATGATAATCCACTAGCAGAATAGTTACAAGAAAAAAAATCCTTTGCTGGATGGTAAAATTCTAATTGGTTGCCTGCGGATAATTCTAATGATGAGATGAATATTGAACAATCACATCAATCTCATAAATGAGATGTGCCTCATACAAGTTTAAGCATAATAATGAGCCAAAGTGATGATGGTGAGGGTTTAAGTCCACCTGATGAAGGTGATGATGGTATGGTAATATTGTTGCTGATTTTAGTGACGACAGGGGTGAAAATAGACCTTGTAGCCCATTTGAAAGAGAATTTGGGTTTGTTGCCACTAGTGAATATCAGAAAGATAGAAGTGTTGAACTCCATCAAAAGGAAAAGGCAAGAAGCACTAATATGACCTCGGTTATCTACCTACTCATGGTTATTATGCACCAAATTATCCTTATCAATCCCAAATGTATCCTCCACCACAGATGTATCCCCCACCTTAAATTTATCATCCTAAAATATATCCTCCACCTCCAATGTATCAAGGAGAGAACGTCCATTTATATGCTTTTTTTTTAGATAAAGGCCACAAGAATGAGGTCAAGGTAGTTCTGAAAATGAAGGTGAAGAGTTTAATCCTCATTGTATCAAGGAGAGAACATATGAAGATGAAGGTGAAAAATATATCCTTCCCCCTCAATGTATCAAGGAGAAAACATCTGTTTATATGGTTTCTTTTAAGATAAAGGCCACAAGAATAAGGTCAAGCTAGTTTTGAAAATGAAGGTGAAGAATTTGATCCTCGTTGTATTTCAACATATGGTAAAAATTAGGGTATGTCTCAATATTTTATTTTCTCGATTATTAAATACAAATGCTTGACATTTTGCACATTTTTGTATTGCCAATTATTAATTTTCCTATTTCCTAAAAATTCATAAATAAACATGGAACTTCTCTAATATGAATATTCTACTATAATGACAAAAAATTAGTGAATAGTTTTTTTCTCATATAAATAAAATTTCTTAAAGTGTCATGAACCACATCAGAGCTTGAAAATCATCTAATCACTGAAAAATTGCATTTGAAAACTTAGAGCAAAGTATCTTTTGGCCAACCTTATAAAAAATGTTGTCCAGCATTACACGTTGAAGGGCCACTTGAATAGTTTCAAATATTTTTGGTCGAGCCTGATTCACAAAGGTGAAAAGTGGAAATGCCTACAACAAAATTCCTTTAATTCTGTTAACTTCGTAGAACAAAGCATTATAACAAGTGAAAAAGAACAACAAATGACACTTAACGCTTAATTTACCTCTAATATAATTAAGAAATATATTAATAAAAATCAACTGGCAAATTAAAACTCTAAAAGACAATCTTAATTACATTTATTTTCAATGAAACACATTATTGCAACTGAATGGTGCCACAATTGGTTCAGCAAAGCATCTATCGCTTGTGACTACTCGAATAAGTTCTCCTCCAATATGAATTCTGAAACAAACTATACAAGTACCATTTTTATTAAACTCAATCCATGAAGTGAGATTAAGATCCATAGAAAGAGGACAAATCACTTGTTATTTTTCCTTTTTATCTCAATAACAATGCCAAAAATACAATTTCAACAATCCATGATAAATGTGGATAGAGTCAAAGCTAAAAACCTCCATTGGGTCAGGCTACAATGAACAAAACTATAAAGCATAAAATCAAACTCATGCTGTAGCTTCGACAAATCTAGTGTGCCAAAATACAAGACCTAGGAGAACCTGGCAGGGCTTTTGGTCCCGTATTGGAGCTAAGATGGGAAAAGGCAATAGTTATGGCAACTCTTTGAATAGATCCCACAACACTACGCACACATTGGTGAGCCATAATAGCCATATTATCCGTCAAGTGGTTCTCAAAAGTGAATTAGAACACATGGTCAAGACATATATAAGGTTATAATTATCTAGCTTACCATTAATAGCTAGGTTGTTCCTACTAAGGCTCGCTTCAACTGAAAAAGCCAAATGCAATGTTCGAGTTAGTCCAGGCCTATCTTGGAATATAAAAGTTAAAGGTTAAAAAATATAGAAAAGTAATCATTAATCAGGGGGCAAATTAATTTTTTTAAAAAAACTAATATTAAGAATAATTATTCTAATGAGTTCCTCATTGTAGATAATGCTGAATTTAAGAATCCTACAGCTTATTTTGACAAAATATTGAATTTATGGTATTTAGATAAGTTAAGCTGAAAAAGGGAAGGGTAGGAGGCATCATAGACCTGCCAAAGAATCCAACATTGGTACCCCAAAACTTCTCAAATTATTTCGAAGACTTTGTTAGTCCTACTTTACCAGCGAATTATGATTCTGATACTAAGTATTAGGTAAATTAGTTAATCAAAATAATAAATGAGCCAATTCATTATGAGTGGGAACCAATTTGTATAAATCTCAAGCCAATGCAATTGATTTTAATCATTTTTCAAAGTCTAAGAGTAAAAATGAATTCTTTAACTCAAATTTATTTTTTCTTAGAAGAAAAAAACAACCTCAGCATTAGGTTGACATGTCACTGTAATTGTCTTAAGGTCTAGAGGTATGACTTAAAATCTGATAGCTTCTAGCATACATTTTTTAAGAAAAGCTTTTGGTAAGCTCTAATGGCAATGTTGGAGTTAATTCAAGACCTAGTCTTTTGGCATTAGCTATTTTCTTCAAATTTTAGATATTATTTTAGTTTAAATAACCAGGTTGTTTAGATTTTTTTTCTCTATTTCAGTTAATCAAAGATTGTAAAAGATTTGGAATCATATCCCATGATTTCAAGTCTTATGAGTTTATTCATAGAGCACTTGTTATTCTTTTGAGAGCAGAGTGAAAAAGACTAGTTTGAGTGTTCAATAAAAATTATTCAGCTGCTGTCTATCTTTGATCCTGTCTTTGTGAATTTATTGAGTGTTTATTCTTTAATAGTGGCATTAGAGCCACTAGATGGCAGCCAACAATAATAACCAAGTAGGTTTATCAATTCCAGTTTTCAATAGAACCATTTATTAGTTTTGGTTTGTGAAAATGAAGACCATCTACAGATCATACGATCTGTGGGAATTGGTTGAAAATGGAATTCCAGAGCTCAATGATCTAGATCAAGCCCTAAAAACTACAACTCAGTGAAATGAATTGAAGGAGAAGTAGAAAAAGGATTCCAAAGCTCTATCCTTTATCCAGCAAGGGTTGGATGATGCAATTTATCCTTTATTCATGATGTTATGTATGTTCATGGTTTGACTAAGAATCTTCTTAGTTTAGATTAATTGATGAGAAAATGTTATTATGTCTTGTTTGTTAAGGACAAGCGCATGATTTTTTATAAAAAGGATGAGAAGTTAATTTATTCAACTAAGATGACTGCAAATAAAATGTTTATTTTCATTTTTTTAACTTACTTTAAATGCTTTCAAAGCATCAAGTAATGATTTAGCATTGTGGCATAGAAGATATTGTTATCTCAATTTTGATGGACTGCGACAGTTGCATAAGAAAAATATGGTTTCAGACCTTCCATTAATAGAATCAGATAAGAAAGTTTGTGAAGCTTGTGTTTTTGGAAAGCAGCATCATGACAAATTTCCTATGGGAAAGGCTTGGAGAGCAACTAGCCATTAATATTGTTACATTCTGACATTTGTGGTCCTATGCAGTCACCCTTATTAAATGAAAGTAAGTATTTTCTAATTTTCATGGATGATTTTTCAAGAATGACATAGGTGTATTTTTTGAAAGGGAAGAGTGAAGCCTTTGAAGTATTCAAGCAGTTTAAACCCATAGTGGAAAAGCAATCTTGACACTCAATCATGATTCTTCATACTGACCGTGGGGGTGGATTTATTTCCCAAGAATTCAACTTATTTTGCACAATATTTGGCATATAAAGATAGCTCATAGCAAGCTACACTCCCTAACAAAATGACATAGCTGAGAGAAAAAACAGACCATTATTGAGGCAGCAAAAAGCATGTTGAAGGGCAAAAATCTTCCTAAGATTTTTTGGGCAAAAGCTATGCTATTGCAATGTATATTCTTAATCGTTCTCCCACTCAAGTGGTTGAAAAATATACACTGTATGAAGCCTGGAGTGGAAAGAAGCCTAGTGCAAGCTATTTGAGGATTTTTTTATTCCATTGCATATGCTTTAATTCCATCTAAATCAAGAAAGAAGCTAGATGATAAAAGTGTTTCATTGGGTACAACATAGAAACAAAAGCCTATAGAATTTTTAATCTAGTTTCAATGAAAGTGATTCTGAGTCATGATGTCATATTTAATGAAGATGAAGAATGGGATTGGAAAGATAGATGAGTAACTTTTACTCTTTTAGATGTTGTGAATTCAGATTCACTTAAACCAGCTTCTCAACAATAAACTCTACTCTTATTTCTCCTCCAAGAAAGGTAAAAAATTTATCTTAAATTTATGCCTAATGTGAATTAGCATTTTTTTCCATGGAACCTTATTGCTATGAAGATACAGCTAATAGGAAGACTGGGTCAAAGTTATGGAGGAGGAAATTTTTACAATCGAACAAAATAATACTTGGAGTTTGGTTGATTTACCTGATGACAAGGAAGCTATTAGTTTGAAGCGGATATACAAGTACAAGTTCAATCCAGATAGCTTTCTCCAGAAGAATAAAGCACAGCTTGTTGTGAAAAGGTATGCCCAAGTCCTATGAATTGATTTTACAAAAACTTATGCACTAATGGCTAAGTTTGATACTGTGATAACTATCTTGTCTATAGCAGCTCATAACAGCTGGACAGTTTATCAACTTGATGTAAAATCAGCATTTCTAAATGGTGATTTACTTATGGAAGTGTACGTTAAGCAACCTAAAGGCTTTGAGAAAAAGGGGCTAGAGCACTAGGTTTACAAATTGCACAAAGTACTATATCGACTCAAGAAGGCTCCGAGAGCTTAGTATAGTAAAATTATTATTTTGGAAAGAATAATTTTGTAAGAGTGCAAGTGAGCCTACTTTATATGTCAAAACTTTCAAAAAAGGATTTCTAGTTGTTTGTTTATATGTTGATGACTGATATACATTGGTAATTCAGTTAAGATGATGGTAGGTTTTAAAAGGTCAATGATGGATGCTTTTGAAATGTCTAATTTGGGTTTATTATGGTATTTTTTGGGCATTGAATTTATTCATGATGCCAATGGAATCTTTATTCACCAAAGGAAGTATGCACTTAACCTCTTAAAGAGAATGGAGATGTCAAATTGTAAAGCTGCGAAGACTCCACTCAACATTAATGATAAGTTATCTTTGAAAGATAGGGCTGAGAAAGTAGATGAGAAGCATTTCAGAAGCATGGTTCTTACACATACAAGACCTGATATTATGTTTGTTGTGAGTCTTATTTCCAGGTTCATGCATAGTCCAAGCAAGTCATTATCTTGGAGAACAAAAAGGATTCTAAGATATGTTTAAGGGATAATTTATTATGGCATCAGATATATGAAGGGAGGAATAAATGATCTCATTGCATTCACTAAAAGTGATTAGGCTGGTTCTATAGATGATAGGAAAAACACGCTAGGTTTTGTTTTCAAGCTAGGGTTAGGAGCTATCTCATGGATGTCAAAGAAATAATCAGGTGTTCCTTTGTTAAGCACAGAAGCTAAATACATTGCTGCCATAAGCATCAACATGTCAAGCCACTTGGTTGAGAAGAACTCTAGCTGATTTAAAGCAAAAACAATAGCAGCCTACAATCTTGTTTTATGACATTAAGTCTACTATTGCTTTGTCCAAAAATCCAATGCAATAGGGGAGGGCCAAGCACATTGAGATATGCCACCGTTTCATTCATGAATTAATTGCCAAAGGAGAAGTTTTGTTGCAATACTATAAGACAGAAGAATAGCCAGTGAATTTACTTACAAAAGCACTAGATGAATAGAAGTTCAAGAAATTTGATCCATGATTGGTGTTTAACCTTTTTCTTGAATTAAGGGAAAGATTGTTGGAGTTAATTCAAGACTTGGTCTTTTGGCTTTAGTTGTTTTATTCAAATTTCAGATATTATTTTAGTTTGAATAATTAGTTTGTTTAGATATTTTTTTTCTATTTCAGTTAATCAAAGATTTTAAAAGATTTGGAATCATATCCCATGATTTCAGATCTTATTAGTCCATTTATAGAGCACCTACTGGTTTTTTTAGAGCAGAGTGAAAAAGACTAGTTTCAGTGTTCAATAAAAATTATTCAGCTGCTGTCAATCTTCGATCTTGTCTTTGTGAATTTATTGAGTGTTTATTCTTTAATGGGTAACCATTTTAATCGGTTAGAATAATTTTTATTTAACTTATTTTATTTTTTACCTATTTTATTACATAATAATAAATTAAATTGTTATAATTATATAAATATATTATAAGTTACCTAAATCATTATCATTAAAAAGAAAATTTTAAAATTACCAATAAATATTATAGTTACATAAATTATATTATTGTACACACAAATTTCATGTAAAAAATGATAAAGAAAATTGTAGATAAATAAATCAGCTTTATTTATCAAACTTGAATTACAATCTCTGGATATTCTTTACAATAAAGAAATGCTTTGATTCTTTTATTCAATTAAAACTTTGATCCAAGGGTTATCAAACTTGATCTTGGACTAATGAAGTCTACTTCAAAGGCCTTGTAGACTTGATCTTGATAGACGGAATTCACTTCCATTCTGTTGTTAGAATAGGATTGAGGAGCAGCTTCTTGAAGAATGAGAGCAGGGTTCTTCATGTTCTTCACATTCGTGAGAGAAAACTTCTTAAAACTTTGAGAGAACTTAAATCTTCAAAACTGCTTTTTCTCTTCAAGCTTGTCAATTGTACTAAATGGCATTGGTGGAGGGCTTTTTTAATAGTGCTAATTGTCGTAACATGCCTCAAGGTGGATCTTCGTGGACTTATAGGAGTATATGACTGAAAATATTTCTCTGACTTGGAAATATCTTCTTGACCGAGACTTTTCTTTCATGACGTGATGAGAATGAGAAAGTATGGATTCTCAACTTATGATACAGTGAAGAGGACCATAAGACGAATCGTTCATCTTATTAGTCTCAGAGGACCATCACAAAATGGCCAACGCTTAGAGTCACCACCGATCATTTCAGGCTAGGCATGATTGGATGCCTATTGAAACCTGTGTTTTGAGTTACGAAACTCAAAACATCGATCCCGTGGTCTACGTAGTACAAAGATTCATCATTTGGGTTTGGGAGTTGGTTACGCACGATAAGATACGAACCTCTTCGCAACGCCCGAAATCAGTACCCTATTAGCTATGCTTTACCTTGATTTCGATTCTTTCGATCTTAACTCATCACTATTTCGATATAAGTCCCTTTTAATGCATGAATTTTATATAAATAAAAATCCAGGTTTTGATGAAAAGATTTAATCTCATACACACCTTGGAGAGATAGGGAATATAGAGATTTTCAATAAAAATGACCTTTGGATTTTACTTTGAAAAATGGAGTATTCCACTTTAGGCACTGAAGAGATACTCATGCAAAATATTACTTTTAGTTTTACTTGAAATGTTTTGAAAACATGCATCCAAATAATCATCACGAAGAAATCACGTTAGTACGGCAATGAATGAAGTAGCATAACATGGATCGTTTAATGTAATGATAAAGAAAAGGGATAGACTATTGGAATTTATCTCACAATTGGCATTGATTATTTAGGAATAACCGAATCGACAATTTTTTAGATGCATCTGGGTTCCTTGATTGAATGAGGTTTATTTGACACATTCATGGAAGTCCAAGAAGGAAAAAATTTAATTATAGTTGAAAGACAAGGTTAGAGTATCCCCTCAGAAAGTTAGGGTTGGAGTATCCCCGTGGATGGTAAATAATTTTTGACAAAGGAAGATTTTTAAATCTTGACAATTTTGCAAAACAGAGTTAGAGTATCCCCTCAGAAGGTTGGGTTGGAGTATCCCCGAAAGTGACATTTTCTGACACTCTTTAATGAAGTTAATTTGGAAAACTTAAGTGGACAAAACTTTATGATTTAAAAAATATGTGAGCGTTTCAATAATTTTTGGCAAAGAAATTATTGTGAATAAGGATGGTAAAGATGTAAAAAACATATTCGTTCCTTGATATGAGCTTTGTGGGAGGTCGAAGCATGCTCTCGAGTCTGATCGGGGTGATAAGGAGACATTCGAATGTCTTAAAACGAAATTTGGGGAAACAACTTAATTTTGACCATGATTGAGAATAGGGGATAGCATCGCGCGATCCTATTTTCTTAATTTATTCTAAATTGATATGAATGCTTTAGAGGGTGGACAAGATACCGTTTGAAAGGTAACTCGATGAAGGTCAATCTAAAAATATTTCCAATATCCCAAAAAATCATTTTCCAAGGGAATAAATTTTCAAGTTTGAATTAATTTTGCTGCTAGCAGAGCATACGAGGGACAAGGTGTGTCAAAATTTGAAAAATCTTTTCGGACTCATTTGGTATCAAAAAATTGCAAATAATACCTTTCCAGAAAGGGAATTTAATGAACTTTTTAGTAAAAATACTGGATGGATTTAAAAAATTGTTTAGTGGGCCTAAAGGGCCCAACCATAATGCACTTTGTTCACTCTAGGGATTCTGGATAGTCTAGGTTTGAAAAATCATAACTCTTTCATCCGGACTGATCCGGGGATGAACAAGACCTCTTTTTAAAGATATTTTGACACAATTTCAAAGAAAAATATTATAAAATTAACAAAAAATCGTTTGGAATTTTAAAAAGATTTTTCAATTCATAACAATGCTACTACTAGCAAGGTACAAAGTAAAGCAGAGGATATTTCTTATTTTCTTTATGTTTATAGGTCCAAACTCGAGTCATCAATGTTTGAACATCCATGACTAAAGGGAAAGAGTGGCATGAATGTCACAAACTCATTTGCACAGCCTTAGAGTGTCTTGGGACAATGAAATAGCCCATTGATCATACCACTCAAGGTTTCGACACAAAAACAAGGCACAAACATTTTAGGAACAAGTGTAAGGCCATTTTTGTTGCAAAATCAAAAGTTTTGAGCTCCTTTAACCAAGATTCCAGATTTGGAAAACTTAATTTTCCCTAAGATTTTTGCTAACTTTAAGGAAAATGCTAAGTCCATGCTAATCCACATTG
>JBBYHK010027019.1:0-10249 GCA_038382065.1 Adansonia grandidieri | reverse complement strand
ATTTTTCAGGTGTATTACATTCCAAGAATTGGACACATGCTTCCCTATCATGTCTATTAATTGGTAGGCTTTAAATCGTATGACTCTGATGATTTTGTAGGGACCTTCCTAATTTAGAGATAATTTTCTCCTTCCACTCACTAATTTACTAGCTTCGTTCTTTAAAACTAAATTGCCCACCTAAAATTGCCTATGCTTTACCTTTTACTATAATACCTATACACTTATTATGCTCTAGTAGCCATTCATGCTATAGCATCTTTTCTGCCTTTTCTAACAAGTTTAGGTTAGCTTTTAAGTGCAAGTTGTTAAAGTTAGAGTCAACATTTGTGGTCTGAAAGGTATGAGCATTGATCTCTGCTAGGATTATTGCTTTCATTCCATTAACTAGACTGAAAGGTATAGCTCTAGTTGCTTGACAGTCAATCATTCTGATTGCCCAAAGTATTCCCGATATTTCATCTCCTCAAACTCCCATAGCGTCATCTAATTTCTTTTTTAATAGATGAAGTATATTCTTGTTCATGGATTCGACTTGCCCATTAGACTGAGGATGGGCAACCAAACTATGCACCAGACCCATATGGAAGTTTTCATAGAAGTTTCTTAACTTGTCAACCTGCAATTGCTTTTCATTGTCAGCTATAATGACATTTAGTATTCTGAATCAACAAATAATGAACCTTCAAATGAAACTTTCCATGGATCTAGCCATTATCATACCTATAGCTTTCGCTTCTACCCACTATGTAAAGTAGTCACAGCCTACCACTAAAAACTATCACTATAACATAGTTAGCAAAAAAAGGCCTGGTATACCAATGCTCCATACCCAGAAAGGCCACAAGCTAAAATTTTGCTTTAGCACTTTTGCAAACTACCTAGGCGTTTTGGCAAATCGCGGGCACTTATCACATTTTCTAACCAGGTTTGTGGTGCCTTTCCTTAATGTTGGCTAGAAAAATCCTTGTCTGAGGACTTTCTATGTTAGCACCTACCCCCCAAGTGGATGCTACAAACTCCTTCATGAATCTCCCTTAGAATGTAATATGCCTTACTTGGGTCTAGACAGCTATGTAAGGGTAAGTGAAGGATTTCTTATAGAATGCCATTGATGATAGTATACCGGTAGCCCCTTTTTTAACTGCCTTTTCTATAATAGATCATCTGGTACGGTATCATCTTGGAGAAATGTTATTATTGGTATCATCTAGTTTTCACTGTGTGGTTATCTCATGAACGTGTCGATCATATCTTGGCATTCTGACAAATTCAAGCAAATTTTTTTTTTGTTAGTAAACTCTAAGCTACTCACCATTTTTGAAATTGAGTCAACTTTGTTATTCTATTTGTGAAAAATATGTTCAAACATGATATGATCAACTGCTTTGATGAGCTTGGAGATTACTTGATGATACTTGGTTAATATCTGATCTCTGGCTTAATACTCTTTATTGATTTGGTTCGCCACTAACTGAAAATTAGTATATGTCTTCAAGTAAGTAGCTCTAAAAGTTCTTGCTAACACTATTCTTGCTATCAGTGGTTTGTATTCTATGGCATTGTTTAAGGTTATGAATTTAAAAAGATAGGGCGTACTGCCATTCTTAGCCATTGTGATCAATTAGGAGAATGCCAACCCCTAATTTTCCTTTCCCTAATGACTCGTCTATAAAGAGTCTCCAAATTTAGCCATCAACATCACTTGTACTTTGATAGAGGGGATTTTTTTTATTGAGATTTCCTTTATCTTTTTCAAATGATGTTTATAGTTTGGTAACTGGTGCCAATCCAGCAGGCATTAAGAAAGAGCATTCTACAATAAAGTTAGCCATTTCATATGCTTTAGTTGCTCTTTTAGGGTTGTAAATTAGCCTAAACTCACTTTGCTTAACGCTCTATCTAACCATTCTACCAACTGAACCAACTTTCTATAGCACATCATTTAAAGGTTAATTTGTAAGCACCACGATAGGGCATGCTTAAAAGTATTGGCATAGTTTTTTAGCAGTTATGACAAGTGTGTAGACACCTCATTTTGTCTAGACCAGTTTTTGGCATCCTAGGAGTTAGGTAAAGGATGATAAAATCAAAAAATAAAAATAAAAGATAAGGGGCAACACGGTGCCAGGCAAAAATTTTTTTTAGGAAGGTCTAAAATGCCTATAGGCCATATTCAAAAAAATGTAAAAACGAGGCATCAAAAGCCACTTTTCATGGTGTCACCAAGGTTATTCAAATAAATACACAAATCAATTTCCCATTATTTATGACCAAGTTGAGCTAAATCGGGAAGCCACAAGTACTACAAGTTATATTGGAGAGCAAGTATTGATACGAGGCCTTTACGGTGTGAAAAACTTGAATTTTCACATGTAGTGTCATATAAGAGGGTTTGGTATCGATACCCAAGGTGTGGTATCGATACCTAGCATGTTTTTATCGATATAGATCTTGGCAGTAGCTAAAGTTGTGACTTTTGGCAAAATATATCAATATATAAGCATGAGTATTGATATAAATCCATGGAGTATTGATACTGGCCTCTAAGTTTTGAGATTGGAAACATTTTTTGCTTATAGTATCAAAACATAACTCATTGTATCGATATTCAAGAGTAAAAAGTACCTTGTGTATCGATCCAATATGTTTTGTATCAATACATCAAGGCTTTTTTGCCTAGTTCGAGCCATTTTTCAACCTTTGAAAACCCGATTTAAACATGTTTTGCACCAAGGACCTATCATAAAACATTGCAAACCTCAACTATGGGTTCATTAACAGATTCTAACAAATTTTTGGAGTTCAATCAATTAATGACAAAGGTCGTTTTCATAAGATATGTGGGTGTAAGAGGATATTGCAGGCATATCTATAGCTGTAGGCTTTCACAGCCTTTTTGACTCCTTGCTTAGCATGGGAAAACTAATAAGAAGAAAGTCAACTAAACATGGCAACTGGAGGTGTTGCCTGATACAGAAAAAAATAAAAAATGCCCTTTGTATTATCTTCTAAAACGAGAGGCTGAACAAAAAAACTACTACTAGCCATCTCAAAAAAAATTCAGCTATCAAAAAGCTCTCCAACAATCCCAGAAAACTCTCCATCTATTTCCACAAATCCTCCAGCCACTTTAGCTTCAAAAAATCACCAAAAACATTGTTCCATTGCTTTTCACCTTCAAACAACCTCTATTCCTGTAGCTCCTTAAAACCACCACCAGCATACCTTCAAAAACTTAACCTTTCACATATTTTCATCCTTAAAACACCCATCAGCGACCATATTACCAAAAAGCTCCTTTCTTTCACCCTTTTTCTTGCTAAACAACAGCAAAAAGAGGGAAAGGACTGAGCTTAAAGTTACTGCTTTAAAAATGAGGAAAGTTTAAGGTTCTGCTAGTATATTTGTTACCTTGCTCCGAACATTTTCTATTTTGATCATCCATTTCATTTTAGTGAACCCTTCATGTTGCCATGACCCTCCTAATACTCCCATGCATCTTTGTTGCTTTGGTTGTGCTAGTCGTAGGATCTTGATGACCTCCTAACACTTTTATGTTGTTAGATATATAAACTCACCATGCTTCATTTTTATCATCATACAACCTCTTTTCATGCATCTTTTGTCATGTTCCTTCCATATTTGCATATCTATTTCATATTTAAATGGTCACCTTAATATGTCTTAGTATGTTCAAATATTTTTCTTGTGTTTTAATGAGGCTCATGAAATAAAAATGTTGTCTTGACAACTCCAACATCCACTCCTTCGTATAAACATGTTTATATCATCTCCATGCACCTTATTTGCCATCTTCTTGCATCTATGTCACCCATTTTCATGTCAAAATGTCATCTTTGCTTGTTTGCAGGTTTAATCCATGTTTATCTTTGTATCTACTGTATTTTGTTCATGATATCTCCATTAAAATGCTTACTTGTCTCTTAAAAACTGATTTTTAGAAAAATCCCCAAGTTAAGTTCATGCTACCTCCAATAGATGAAGAATAGTGTGGACTTAATGCTTTTATTAAATTGGTCTCCCAATCTTGGGGGTAAATCAACATTTCAGCTCTGGATTTCATGGTGAACTATGCTTATTTTTCGAAAAAAGGAAATCCTTTTTAGTATTAAACCTTGATCTTCAGTCTCACATTCCTTTTTGTGACATGGTCTAAGGATTGGTCTATTATCCCAAACCATTTCGAGAATGTGGAAAGAACTCGTGAAGCCTATGTTACTTTCCATCATGGATGTTTGAATGTCCTAGACCCCAGTCTATCTTCCAAAAATTGAAATATCGAATAATCTCTCTGTTTTGCTCTAGCAGCACTGTAGTCTGAACTTGAAAAATTATTTTTGAGCCACAAAATATTTCCTTTGATTTTTCTAATACTTTTCCTTTAAAGAGCATCGAATTACCTTTCTAACAGCGCCATATTTGCCCTCGAAACATCTCAAACATAGGAGTTATGATTTTTCAAACCTTTACTGTCCGAAACCCCTGAACTAGCATGCAACATTCTATTTGGGCCATTTCAGCCCATCAAATGATTTTTAAGAACTTTCCAGATATTTTTTCCCAAAAACTTCATGAAATTCACTTTCTAGAAATGTATTATCTATGATCTAACAATCTCGGATGAGCTTAGAATGATTTTTCAAAATCCATCATGCCCTTTTAATTGTACATGCTATTAGAGCTGAGACAAACCTAAATTCAAAAATTAATTCAGCCTAGAAAATAATTTTCTAGAATTTTTGGAATATTTTTATATTAAACCTTGTCGAGTTACTTTTCCAAGGGTACCTTATTTACCCTCTAAAATCTTTAGATGCACCCGAACAAAATTCAAAAATGGAGATGACATGATGCTATCCCCTATTTTCAACCTAATTTTTGAATCCGCCTTTTATCGAGACATTTGGATGTCTCGAAAATGTGCCCAGTTGATTCCTCTACAACATCAACCCCACTTTAACTTGGATCAAGATTAAAATATGAAAAATAAGATTTGACTTTAAAATTTTTGCTAGTGGAGATACTCTAACTCCATTACTCAAAGGGGATACTCTAACCCTATTTTTTTAATCAAAGTTTAAATTTTCTCCTTGTTCCTAAGTGTTTTCTTAACTTTGGGGATACTCTAACCTCACTACTCCAAAGGGATACTCCAACCCTATTTTTCTTAAAAAAGATAAAATTTTTTTATTCCTAATTATTTTCATAACTCTATTCTAGGAGATACTCCAACCCTACTTCTCTGAGGGATACTCCAACCCCGCTTTTACCTCAAAAACTTAAAATTTTCTCTCTTCTAGATGCCTCAAACTATTTTAATAAAAATCAACTTTGTTACTCAAATTACCACTAAATCTAGACTAGTCTCTAAAATTGTCATCCGGGTTATTATTCAATAATCGAAGGCAATTATGAAATATATTTCGATCACCCCTCTTTTTTTATGTTCTTTTGTTTATGATTGCTTGTTTATCATATTATTATATTTCTTATTTTTTGCCTCACTGACTTGTTTCCTTTTGTAGTGTTATTATGCATTCATATTTAAAAATCATTTTCTAATGAAATTTACAAGGCGATGTTTCGTGTTGGTATCTCTCCAGTGCCTAATATGAAACATCCAATTTTTAAAATCCAATCCAAACATCATTTTCATAAAAAATCCCTATGTTCCTCATATCTCCGAGGCGCATAGGTGATCTAATTGTTCTTAATAAAAAGCGCTGGATTTACATTTTCCAAAAGTTCATGCATTGAATAAGATTATATCTAAATAGAGACTAAATGGAACTAATTTAATCGAAACCAAAGTGAGATATAGTTAGTAGGTATCAATTTCAGGCGTCATAGGGATACTAGTCCTTCCCTATACGTAAGCAACTCCTAAGCCTAACCAATAAATCTCTAGACTTTGTAGACCTAGAAATCAGTCGAGTTTCATAACTTGTAATATCGTTTTCAATAGGTGTTTGATCTTGCCTAGCCTAAACTGATCGATGGCGACTCCAAGTTTATGGCCACTTCATGGTGGCCATCCAGGTCTAGTTGGATGAGTAGCTCGTTCGACGGTCCCTATCCCCTTTATACCATCATGCCTAATCCAAATCCCAATCAAGTGATAGCTTAAAGGCTCGATCATAATTAACCATCATTTATTTTTAAGTCGAGCACACTATGCCCTTCAGATCATCCGAAGTTTTAAAGGCCAAGCATATGGTGACAAAGTGCATAAGCTAATTTCTCAATCTTGGTATAGCTTATCTCCCCTGCTTGGAGTGCTTTGCTAATATGATAGACCAGTTGGTGCATCCCATTATCATCTTTAACTAAAACAGCTGCAACAATTTTATTGAATGTGATAAGATATATGAACAAATGCTTATTGAATTCTAGGCTTGTCAATAATGGTAGCGACCAAAGAAAATGTTTTATTTTTTTGAATGCTAGATATCTAGCAGCTACTCTAAATTGCTTGAGAAAAGGCATGCATTTATCAACTACTTTTAAAATAAAATGGTTAAGTGCCATTACACTTCCTGTCAACTGTTGCACTTCCTTTGTTGATCTTAGTGGTGCCATTTCTAGGATCGTTTTTGTCTTTTTATAGTTCACCTCAATTTCTTACAAGGACACCATGAAACCCAAAAATTTTCCAACTGCCATTCTTAATGTGACTTCAAGGGGTTCAACCTTATGTTGTATCTTCGCAAGATCTGAAAGGTCTCCTTAAGTTTGGTGGTGTGTTGTTCAATTGATGCACTTTTTACAAGCATATCATTGAGGTACACTTCCACGGATTACCCAATCTAACCTTTGAAGATCCTATTCACCAATCATTGATAAGTGGCCCCCGTATTTTTTAGTCTAAATGGCATGACCTTGTAGCAAAAAAAATACCTTCCTTGATGATAAAAGCTGATTTATCTTGGTTTCACGGGTTTATCTAGATTGGATTATATCTAGAGAAGATGTTCATAAAGGAGAGAAATTGATGTTTGACTGAAGCATTAACCAAGCGATCTCTCACTGGCAGCAGGTAGCTATCCTTAAAATAGGCATTATTTAGATCTGTGAAGTTGACACACAATCTTCATTTGTTATTTGCTTTCTTCACCAACACCACATTTGCTAGTTATTCATAGTGCATCACCTCTCTTATGAACCCCACTGCTAGAAGCTTGTCGATTTCTTCTCTAATCGCCTAGACGCTTTCTGGGGCAAACTTCTGTTTCTTTTGTTTCACTGGCTTCACATTTGGGTCAACATTTGATGTGTGCATCATCACGTCGGTGTTGATTCTTGGTATGTCTGTGGTCAACTAAGTAAAAAAGTATACATTGCATTGCAAAAAGCTTGTCATGTCATTCTTCACTTTTCGTTTTAACAAACTTCCCACTGTTGTGAACAGATCCAAGTTTGACAGATAGCAATATATCCTCACAGTTTTTTCAATCGACTAGGGTTTGCGATGATAAAAGTCATATCAATGTCCAAGCTTTTGGGAACCTGGGTGCTCAAACTAGTTGGGGTGGATTATGTTGATTGACTATCTATTCCCCACTAGTACTTTTAGGTTGTCATTAATAGTGGTACCACTTTTTTTTCCTAGTCAACTTGTAAAAAATTTCACCATTAAATAGTATACCATAGTTATTAACTTCACCTTCTTCATTGCTTTATATGCTAATGACTGGTCAACTACCAATAAGTTCACCATTATTGTAACCGTATGCTCTCTATTGTCCAAGGTGACAAGCAGGTTATAGACCTTTTTACTGCTATCAGTTGATTGGCAAACCTGTATATTTGCAATGATAGATGTAGATCGCTAGCATTATACTATATTTTTTGAAAAGCTTTTCACTAGATGATCTCAACTGCATTACCATTGTCAATTATAATTTTGTTAACATAATAGTTGCCACAATTACGGACACAATAATTGGGCCATTCCCATAAACGGCAACTAGTTAATTGTTGTCGCAACGTACCCCGGGGTGGATCCTCATGGATCTATAAGTGCGTATAACTTAAAATATTTTCCTGACTTGGAAATACCTTCTTGACTGAGACTATTCTTTGGCATTATGATGAGAACGAGAAAGTATAGATTCTCGACTTATGACACAGTGAGAGGGACCATAAGATGAATAACTCATCGTATTGGTCTCGTATGACCATCATGAAATGGCCAACGCTTGGAGTCGCCACCGATCATTTCAGGCTAGGCATGATCGAATGCCTATTGAAACCTATGTTTTGAGTTACGAAACTCAAAACGTCAATCCCGTGGTCTACGTAATGCAAAGATTCACCGTTTAGGTTCGAGAGTTGGTTACACGTAATGAGATATGAACCTCTTCATGATGCCCAAAATCAGTACCTTACTAGCTATGTCTTATCTCGATTTCAATTCTTTTGATCTTAACTTGTTGCTATTTCGATATAACCCTCTTCTAATGCATGAATCTTATAGAAATAATCCAGGTTTTGATGAAAAAGATTAAATCTCATATACGCCTTGGAGAGATATGGAATATAAAGGTTTTCGATAAAAATGACCTCGGGATTTTACTTTGAAAATGGAATGTTCCACTTTGGGCACTGGAGAGATACCCACACGGAGCATTACCTTTAATTTTATTTGAAACAATTTGAAAATATGAATGCAAATAATCATCACAAAGAAATCATATTAGTAAGACAATAAATGAAGTAACATAGCATGGATTATTCAATGCAATGATAAAGAAAAGGAATGTACTATTGGAATTATCTCGCTATTGGCGTCGATTATCTGAGAATAACCAAATCAATAATTTTTTAGATGCATCTGGGTTTCTTGATTAAACAAGGTATGTTTGATACATTCATAGAAGTCTGAAAAGGAGAGAGAAAAAAATTTGATTGTAGTTGAAAGATAGGGTTAGAGTATCCCTTCGAAAAGGTAGGGATGGAGTATCCTTGTGGTTAACAAATAATTTTGATGAAAGGAGATTTCTTTTAATCTTGACAATTTTGAAAAGTAGGGTTGGAGTATCCCTTCGGAAGGATGGGGTTGGAGTATCCCCGTGGATGACAAAACTTCATGATTTAGAAAATGGGTTGGAGTATCCCCGTGGATGACAAAACTTCATGATTTAGAAAATGGGTGAGCGTTCGACGATTTTTGGCAAAAAGATTTATTGTGAATGAGGATGGTAAAGATGTAAAAGGTGTTTGTGCCTCAGTACGAGTCTATGGGAGGTTGAAGCACATTCTTGAGTCTAACCGGGTTGACATAGAGACATTCGAATGTCTCGAGATGAAATTCGAAAAAACAACTCGATTTTGACCAAAACCAAAAACAGGGGATAACATTGCGGTATCTTGCTTCTTGAATTTATTTTAAATTGCTTCGAAGGATTTAGAAGGTGGACAAGATACCATTAGAAAGGTGACTCAATGAGGGTCGTCCTAAAAATATTCCCACTATCCCAAAAAGTCACTTTCTAAGAGAATAAATTTTCAAATTTGGATCAAGTTTGCTGCTGGCAGAGCATACAATGAAAAAGTTGTGTCAAACTTGGAAAAATCATTCTGGACTTGTTCGGTATCAGAAAATTGCAAATAATACCTTCCCAGAAAGGGAATTTCATGAACATTTTAGGATAAATGTTTGAAAAATTTGGAAAAATCATTAGTGGGCCTGAATGTCCCAACCAGAATACATGTTCAGATTCCAGAGGTTCTGGACAGTTTAGATTTGAAAAATCATAACTATCTCATCCGGACTGATCTAGGGGTGAATAAGACGCCATTTTAAAGATAATTGGACATGCTTTGATAGCAAAAATATCAAAAAATTCATGAAAAATTGTTTAGGATTTTAAAGCAATTTTTCAATCTGCAATAGTTGTGCTGCCAGCAGGGGACAAAGCAAAGCAGGGGATATCTCTTTCTTTTTTTTATGTCTACGGGTCCAAACTTGAGTCATTGACATTTGAACATCTATGACTAAAGGGAAAGAGTGGCATGAGCATCACAAGCTCATTTTCATAGCCTAGAGTAGTTTGGGACAATGAAATAGCTCATTGATTGTACCACTCAAGGTTTTGACTAAAGAAAAAGGCTTAAACATTTAGGGAATAAGTGTAAAGTCATTTTCATTGGAAAATCAGAAGATTTGAGCTTGTTTACCCAAGATTCCAGATCTAGAAAACTTAATTTTCCCTAAGATATTTTG
>JBBYHK010026998.1:0-10253 GCA_038382065.1 Adansonia grandidieri | reverse complement strand
TTACACTTCATGTCTTAATTTAGACATTATTTAAATAAGATAATCTTATTATTATTAATGTCTTAATTAGATAATAAGATCTATATTTTACAAATCTAATTTTGTCTCAAAATAATTGAACCTTTCAATTAAGTCCTTCATTAAAATTACCTTTTATTTAATTAAGTCATACTTAGTTATATCTCAAATTTAATTCAACAATCTATCTTATTGTGAGTAACTTATTTGGTTTCCAATATGTTGGCAATAAACATAAATAATCCCATTAATTATGTTCATAAATTAAGAGCGGTATCTAGCAACCCATCATGATCACCCAAATGTTAAAGAGTTAGTGCAACCTTACAAAAGCCTTTTAGTAACCAGCCTTTCAGTGTAGTACAATCTTTTCACCATATATCCCAGATTGAGGATGGGCATAGCGCAATGTCTAGCCAAGCCTCTATTCATATTCGTTTTTACAACTCATGGTTAATGTTCTTGGATTTATAAGGAACCATTCTTTATGATCTATTTATGCTCTAGCCAAAGATTATATTCTAATTAACCATAGTAATGAACACTCGAGATATTTCTCCAATGTCACTTAGAGTGATGAATCCTCTCTACATCACTCATTCATCTACCATATGATATATGCTATACCCAAAACCATTGTACAATAAGCATCGATCTATTGTAGACCCATTTGTGATGGAATTAAAGCATAACACTCCTTATACAAGATGACCTAGTATCACAAGCCTGAGGATTATTATACATGACTGGCACATGAAAACATATTCCATAGACACTTGAGTGACTTATACCAAATGGAGTTCTCATTCGGGCAAAATTCAGTGAACTTGTTTACACAAAGCAAGCATATATATGCTATTCCTAAGTATCTCGTATACTTTAGCCTTTATGAGATGAAAGGGTTGTATGCATCCCATGCACAGAGGATAAGCATAAGCTAGTCTTTGTACATTGTCAATGTCCCATCTTGATAATACAATGACTAAGAACATTTTTAAAAGCACAACTTTGATGCATAAGGCTCTTATCGATATAATTGATTTACTAAATTTGCAAGGACATTCTGCTTCAAGGGTTTCATCCAATTAGTGTTTGCATAAGTGTTAATCACCCCATTAAGATGAAGGAAAACCTATTTTACTATAATGTAGTAACATATATGTAGTTATCTGATTAGATATCCCATGTCCCAATCCAATTGGTTTAAGGGCATATGCCGACAGTTCGAACATCCAGCAACAAAACCAAATAGACTCTCCAAATATTCTATGTGAGGAAATAACAATGACTTCTAAGTGCAAAGACCTAAAACTATGTTTTTTTCAACATTGGAGATATGTTTTAGAGTCATGTGAATGTCTTCGCTTTTATCGCTTTTATTCATTATTATTTATTTTTAATAATTGAGAGGCACACCAATGCCACTCACTTGTGTCCTGTAACCAGGAAATAAAGTGACTTTAAACAACATAATTTGACTTGTCTAAACATCCTTAATGACTCACATTGAAGTTCATCAAGCTTAAACTCAATGAACACATTTTAACACTTAGAACATTTTTCTATTTGCTCCAAATTAGCTTTAATTCAAGCTATTTTATTTAATGTCTCCACATTATTCATTTAATAGCTTATTAAACAAAACCAAATCTTGACTCACCGATTGAGAAAGTGAACCAAGATTTGCCCATAAAGGATCTTCTCAGAAAAAACAAGTTTTACACATCCTAAACACTCTAATATGCATTTTATCAAACATATAGAATATAACCTATAATTCTAGCAACTAATCATCCACAAAACCTATTCTAAACACAAATTCAACATGGTCAAATCTACCAAATACTAATTATAATCATCTAAACATAATTTCCTTATCAAAATATCATCATTTAGCAATCAGCGTGATTAACAATCAAAACATGCTTTCAATCATTTAAGCTCATCAATTGAACAATCAAGCCTCTAAATTCATTAAATTAAGCATAAATTTCAGCTTCTCTAAGTTCAAATCATCAAATTCTAGCTCAACTAAGTTTAAATCATTAGGTTCCAAACAGAACATCTTGGCCGAAACCTAAATCTAAAAGGAATCATCTTATTTAAACCTAGATCAAACTCATTTATATGATTTAAGCTATATTTCATCAAATAATGATAGGATCATGCTTCAAACAACAAGAAATCAAGTGAATCATAGCTTAAATCAAGATTCACGCACAAGATCATTATGAATTATCAACGTTGAATTAAGTAGAATAAGAAAGCATTATGGTCGAAACATGTATAAGCATTGGAAAGCATGAAGCAATCACTAAACATGCTAATTAACTTGAAATTAAAGAGAAAAGTTAAAGATTATACCTATTCCAACTTAATCTTCTCTTAGAGATGATGATAGCTTGAGAGAAAAATGAATATTTTAGATTTTCTAAAATTTGCTAAGTATTTGGAAGTTAGTAAATTATGCTAATCACCCCCATTTGTAAGCCTTGAAGTTGGTGACTTAAGCTCTAATCACCCTAAGGTGATCTTAGCTTAATCAGTAACCTCCTAATTAACTTAAAGGAAATTACATTAGTGCTAATAATGAATAGATGATTAAAATTTGGCACATTATGCACATCGAAAATTCAACCAAAGCATTAATCTTATACTACTCTATGCACAACTTTTATGCCATTCAATTAATCATGATTTGTCTACGTAAAAGTGCAATTAAATGTTTTGTCCCGTAGCAAAAACATGTTTTAATGACTTTCTCTGAAAAACCTAAATTTTCTATCTTGGACCTTTCAAATTAAGCCCTCTAAGATTCCTAGCATTTTAAATTCCTAAGATTTTCATGACTCGATCCCGATTACACTTTATGGCCTAAAGTCCATGTACAATTTTATTTTAGTGTAATCAATTTTAAAATCTGAGTTATAAACTTTTTCAATTTCAAAATTTAACTCTAGGCTAAAAAGTTAACTTTTTATAGTTGACTTTACCTAAAATTGACTTTTGTCACTTTGTTAACTTTTGATTTAAACTTTGAAAAGAAGTCTCTTTTCCATCTAAATATCATTAATAACCACTCTAGTTACCTCAAGAGACTTTTACCAGTCAACTTTTTTTATTCTTGAATTTTTTAGACTCAGGTCCTAGTTTCCAAATCCAGCACGTACCCCCTAAATTAGACACTTAAGCACAAATGCCTTATTATATTAAACTAAGCTTATAGGAACAAAGCAAAACTTCAATTAGACCTTTCTATCATCTATAACTTATCCAAGAAGATCCAAACCTAAAAATTCTACTTAAGCCTTAAAATTAAGAAAAAGTTAATTAGAGGCTCAAACAAAATAGGGTGTTTAGGGGTTATTACTTGTTAATATTCATTTTTTTCATGTAAGGAGCCATACTCCTGCACGAAAGAGTACACATGATGTGGCTAGCTGTTTTGCAAATTTTTTGGCATATGAACTATATAATGCTAAAATTGTAGGAGCTTAATTCATATGTATGAGAATATGTATAACCTGAAATTATTTATATCTATATTTGAATAAAAATGATCATTCTAATTTGTTTTTAATACTCTATATAGTCATTAGATTTGCTTGCCGTCATGTGCAAACAATCATTGGATTGCTTATTACGTTAATATGGTGTCTTATGAGATAGAAATTATTGATTCAAGAAGGTCGCGTTTAGGATATGACCACATTCAATTCTCTAAACAATTGATAATGTTTATGAAGATATTACTTTTAATGTCTTCATGTCAGGTTATATGTTTTGAAAAAACTATTATAATAATGATGCCATTATATATGTTCCTACTTGTAGCAAAATGTTTTTCTCATTTTGCTGTGTGCACGGAACCATCCTATGGCAAATGCAATTCAACACTAGAAGAAGAGACACATATAATTTGATAGGCAATCAGATGATGAGTACATCTATGAGTACACCTTTAATCCCTTATATGAACATCACTTCCAACTCAATTTTGGCTTAACGTTTATAGTGGTTTTAGGGTTAACTTGTTTGTCCATTGTATTACAGTGCTAATGATTGTGGGGTCTTTTTAATTAAGCAATTACAAGCTTGTTTTGGCCGAATTACTCTACCATTCAATCGAGTTAGTCCAAGGGCATAAATATGTACATAATGATTGTTACAAGTTTCATTTGTGTGAGTACAAACTCACTGATTTTGTACAAGTTGATTTCAAGAAGTATTAACTGAAATTTGCCTTGCAGTTGATTTTGGATTTCATAGGAGTAAGATATGATGGGAATTGGGTATAGGGTATATAAAAGTTTATGGCTAGAATAACTTCATATTATTCAAGCAATCGACGAACATGAATTTTGTAAAGCAAAATGAAACTGGTAGAATATAAATCCATGTTTGAAGTTCTTAATTCTTACCCTTTTTCTATCATTCATACTAAACTGTTTATAACACCATTAAAGGAAATTAGCATTTTCAAATAAGGGTATAATAGTATAGGAGAGTGCTAATATTTACGATTAATACAATGCAAGCAAACCTGAGAATGTACATTTAATGGCTTCAGAGAAAGAAGGTTTAAAATGTTTGTGAAATATAGGGTTTAGGGTTCACTCAATTTTTTAATGGGAAATGGGTCTATTATTTTTCTACTCTAGTGGTTTAGGGTACGGGACGTGAGAAGAAATGAACTTTTTTACTCATAAATTGGTTTGAGGTTCATCAAACTAGTTAGTTATTGTTACTATTTCCATTGGTAGTTAATGTATGGACATAACACAATTTAATGCAACATTTATTAAATTTTCAGTAAATAACCTATCATAACCCTTTCCCACCTTCGCCAGCATCATTTTCACAAGTTTCCATCATTTTTGTTGATATGCCTATCATGCTACAGTTTTATTTTATTGTTATTGGGTTATTTTGTCACTTGTGTCACTCAACCAAAACCTAATAATAGTAGTTATGAGAGACATTTCTTGTCCCATTACCTTATAAAAAAATAGTTTTATTGTAAACCCTATATATTCCCTATTGTAGCCACAACTTCTATCTTATCTTGTATTCCTTTTGGAATCAGATTAACTATTATTAACCATTTTTGTTTAGGCTTTGGTTGTAGGGCAATGGAAACTATCTTTATTAAATTTTAGGACCTTTTGTGTCGGTTGCTCAGGCATGCATATATGCAAATCCCACTTACTAGGTGTTATGGAGTGTCGAGAATCAATACAAGATAGTCATCCATATTCTGTTGCTGTAGTAATCAAAAATTTTTTGGGGATTTTTAATTGAAAGCGAGTTTCATAAAGAATGAGATTTCTTTCATGAAATCAATGTTTGGGTTTGAGATCAATGTCTAGGTTTGGGATCGATGACTACAACTATGACATGTTCCAACATTGCAAAAAAATGAACAATAGGCTTAAAGCAATCAATGATGACCAAGCATATCCTTGTTTGAAGATGTCCAAAAGGCCTATTAGGAATATATGGGTAAATTTTTAGACTAAGTTAAGACGAGAGCAAAGTTCAAACTGAAAGTGATGAAGAATCTAAGATTTCTATCAGATGACCTTAAATATTTTCCCATATCGGTATCTAAGTTTAGAAATTCACCTATTTAGAGTAATATTAAGGCTTGGGTCCTATGTACAAATGGTTTTGTTATCTTTTAGCTTTTGAACATCTTCAACTTTAATTTATTAAAATATTTAATGCTTTCTTATCCATGAAAATATTTCCATTTTTATGGTTGGATTTAGGGTTTTTGTTTGAAGAGAAAAACTATATATACTAGTGGGATGCCCATGCAATGCTGCGGGTATTACTTTTTAAAGTGTTGTTGAGTTTGAAATTTACATAATATTGGCGATTAGTTCAAAAATAATTTGAAAAATGATAGTAACATTTCATTCGATGATAATGTCAGATCATAGCTTTTAAGGAAGTCTATACAAAAAGTAACATCAAAAGAGGTAAATAGAGTTAAGGAAATAACAAATAACATATTTACAAAAGCAAAAGTGTCTGGCATTAGGGGCTATCACAAAATTAAGTACCATTGCTATTCAGTGCTTTCTTTTCCAAGACTCACCAATGATATGAATTGAGAATTTTTTGCTTCCTATTTTCTCAAATAAGCACTGGTCATTGGGCTTGAGGTTGTTATCTTAGACAAATTTTTACTATCCTTTCAAGAAAGCTTCATTGCAGTCGTTGCAGATGTAATTAATTGGCCATTTTGTTACAGTTATGGAACAATCAGCATCAATGAAATCGGGTGATGTGGTAAGTATTTGCCAGCAAATTTCCTTGAGACATACCATGATTTTATTATTAGTTATTGTTGTAACAACATTATGGGAGATAAATGTAATAGTTAGGAGTAAAAGTTACCAAAAAATATGGTGGTCTAACTGCCAAGGATGTCATATTGAATAGGAACTGTGGTTTTAATTCTTCAATCTGCTGAGTGGGTTGTTGGCTCTCATCATCATCTTCACTGCTTTCAATATCTTAATTGATGTTGTTTTCGTCATCACTCAGGTTTATAATCTTTAGTTCTTGTTTAATCTCTACCTCTAGAATTGTGTTTGATTAAATTTTCATGATATATATATATATATATATATATCAGTAGTATTAAGCAGAAGTATAATGAATGAATTAATGACTAAGATATTGAATGAGTGTTGTTTACTATATCTGCTGAGCAAGGTTTTTGCTGTTTGTAGAGTGGTGCATTTGGAAAAAACATATGCATCAAAAGTTTTGTCCATGTTGTTGGTGAAGATTATGAGATCAGCATATTGCAGCCGATGAATTCTCATAAATTATTGCCAACCATTAGTAAAGGATAATAACAGTGTTAATATAATGGCAAATTTAATGAGTAATTTCAAAATAAAAATTTCATGAGTTCACAAATAGTGATGGAAATAATAATAAATTGGTGTTACAATAGAAATTAATATATTAACAATATTATGTTTGTAACAAAATATAAGATCAGTAACTAAATAGATAAATATAATAAATAGATATACTCACTTTTGGTGCGAGTATCTTGTTCTTCCAATACCTCTGATGTTTCTATATATGCTGTTGTATAAGTATTTTCCATATCAGAGTTTGAAAAAACGTCTACTTGATGACACTGATCATCTAAATGTTCTGTTGTTTGATAATGTGATGAAAATTGAAAAGGCTCGAAATAAAGTCGTTTAGACACTTTAGTTGAAACAGTAGATATATGCTTAAAAGACGCATCTATAGAACAGATTGTTTGATTATGAGATCCATGTAACTCTGATAAAAGCCCTTTACCTTTTCTTTGGCGAAGCAGATATTCATTTTGAGAACATTCATCTCGCATGATAAATAGTAAAATGGAACAATCATTTACTTTGAAACCAAACCTTGATTTTTTTTTAATAGTATTAAGCAATTCATTAAGATCATTGGAGATTCTTTTATCACGACCAAGATTAGAAGATTTTTGTTGACTGGTACTAGCTCTGAAACACTTAGTCAATTGAAAGTATATTGGATGCAAACACCATAGTTGACATAAATATGACGGGATTAATGTATTCATTTGCCCTTTAAACAATAGTTTCATAGATCCATCAACTTCAACACATGAACAGATGTACACATCCATGAGTTGACCATTCTAAAATCCAAAAAATACTTCGAACTAATTTTAATAGCCATTGCTATAACTCATACCAAAAAATAGGTTTCATAGAACAAAAAAATCACATAAATTCATAGCCAATATATTCTTCACAAATATGTGATTCGAAGACAGAAGATCACGTAATATAGTAAACTATAATAACAATATAAAAGAAGCATTTCAACCAATATATAAGCATATAATCGAACTTAATTAATAGACAAAGATATTAAGCACAAACAATGATCATGATTAAAATATAGCAAGCTTAAAGAAATAGCCTTGACAAATTACCTTCACGAAATTAATCTCATGATTAAAATATAGCAAGCTTAAAGAAATAGCTTCAACAAATTACCTTCACGAAATTAATCCCGCAAAATGTTGAATATAAATCATAAAAAAAGCAAATTAAAAGGAGTTAATTCAACATCTTTAAAAAAGTTATATAACAGAAGGAGCACTGCAAAACAAAAAAGAAACCAAAAAACAAAGCATAAGACATAAAGATACAAATATTCAATACAATTGGCAACACCAATACAATAAACCATGAAAAACGAAAACACAAATAAAAATTGAATGTTGTGTCATTGAACTATAAAAGACAAACATAACAACAAAATGCAGCAAACAAATCAACCCAAAATCCAACAATAAATTGCAACAAAGAAATAAATCCAAAATGTAGATGTAAAAACAAAGTGCACAAAGTAAATACAGAAAAAATGCAAAAGAAAATTGCAATATACAAATCATACTCGGTCAAAACAAAGCAGCCACAAATGAAGAAAACCAATACCAATCTACAAAAAAAAAAAAAAGCATAACAAAGAGAAATAAGAAAAACAGGTAACATGATTAACAGCAATTATAAAAAAAATCAAGAGTTGTTGAGCAAAAGTAAACTAAGCACACCATGGAAATTAGAAAAAAAAAATGTCATAGTAGCATGGCCTGTAAACACCTTATTTTTTTCAAGCTAATTTTTTTAGCAGGCTGAGGCATGGACGTGAGAAGGGACAATGACCATCACTCAATGAAAAAGTATTTTGAGGAGGTCAAGAAGGCCTATGGATCATATTAAAGGTAAATGCAAATATGTGGAATCAAGGACGTAGTTCAAGGTGTCCAAGGACAAAAAATATAAGAAAATTCATAATATTGCTTGAATGTATCGAGACATCGTTCTCTTGTATCGACACAATGCTCCAACATGCCAAAAAATTGAAATATCCCCATTTGTATTGATACAACATGTAAATGTATCGATACATAAACTTATGTATTGATACAGGAGCTCATGTATCGATACTAGGCCATGCCAAGACCAAGACATCATTCTGTAAAGAAATGTATCAACATGTATTGATACAATAGTTCATAGTATCAATACAATGGTTCATAGTATTGGTACAATGATCATTGTATCAATACAATTTTTATTGTATTGATACACTCAAGGTTTTTAGACCAAATGTACCGATACATTTTGCAATGTATTGATACATACACGCCATTTTCCACGGTCCGAGCATTTTTGACTCATCCACAATTGATCAAAACTCGATTTTAACTCATTTCTTTATATCAGAAAAGATCAAAACCCATATCAGATTAGGAATTTGGACATTTGAATTAATCAAAACATTTTTTTAAAGTCTAAATTATATCAAAAGGGTCAATGTCATATGATCACCCTACTCCTCCCTAGTTTGTTCACCAAGATCATCATCAGCCACCCTATTTGCTAGAAAATCATTTCAGCATTTAAACCAACCATCTTATGTCCATCACATTGGCAGCAAGTTGCTCCCTACAGCCACTCTATAGCTACCAAGCTGACATCACTTTGTCCCCCTTGAGAAATGACCAAAAACACCTCTAAATTGGCTCCAAAATGCTGGTATAAATAGACCACATATATCTCAGCTAAAAAAGGTTAGATTCCAGCTTAATTTTAGCTTCCAAAACACATTCCTACACCAAGAAAACCAAATCATATTCATTCAGCACCCAAAAATAACCCCAAAACACTTACTCTCAACCTCTACACATTCTAAAAATCAGCCTCATCCATACTAGAACCAAAACCTCCTTGTTTCTCTCTTTTGCTTGCTTATTAACAACAAGGAAAAGAGGAAAATTCAAGCTATCTCTGCTGCTCCAACTATTTGGCCAAAAATTGAAGTTTGTTGGCATAACTTCTTATTCTATCACTTTCATTTTCCATTTTTCAGCATCTTCATCCTTTTAGTGAGCTCTCCATGTTTCCATCATTCTCTTAGGATTCCCATGCATTATTGTGGCCTTTGGTTGTGTTAGTTTAGGATTTGGATGCCTTAATGCCCCTTTGATGTGTAAAATGCCTCATTTCATCCTCATTATTTTGATAGTTCTTGCTCATGCATTTTATGCCATATCTATGCATCTTGTTATCCTTAATCCATGTATGAATCATTAGCCTCACACATTTCAAGCACATTTATACATTAGCTTGCATGAATCATTGTCATTTTCAGCATCCATAACATTTTCTTGTCAC
>JBBYHK010026965.1:0-10256 GCA_038382065.1 Adansonia grandidieri | reverse complement strand
GTCATTTTTATTGAAAATCTCTATATTCCCCATCTCTCTAGGGCATATATGAGATTAAATCTTTTTCATCAAAACCTCGATTATTTCTGCAAGATTCATGCATTAAAAGAGGTTATATCAAAATAATGACAAGTTAAGATTGAAAGAGTCAAAACCGAGATAAGACATAGCTAGTAAGGTACCAATTTCGGGCATCGCAAAGGGGTTCGTATCTCATCGTGCGTAACCAACTCCTAAACACAAATGACAAATCTGTGTATTATGTAGATCGCAGGATCGATATTTTAAGTTTTGTTACTCAAAACATAAGTTTCACTAGGCATCTGATCATGCCTAGCCTGAAATGATCGATGGCAACTTTAAGCATTGGCCATTTCGTGATGGTCATCCGAGACCGATAAGATGAGCAATTCATCTTATGTTCCCCCCTTACTGTATCATAAGTCAAGAATCTGTACTTTCTCGTTCTCATCATATCGTGAAAGAAAAGTCTCAGTCAAGAAGACATTTCCAAGTTGGGAAAATATTTTAAGTCGTATGTACCAATAGATCTGCGAGAATCCACCCCAGGGTATGTTGCGACAGCTTAGTGACTTCACTGGGGACAATATGAGAGTTAGGCCAATAACTAGCCATGTCTTGCTAGGTTTTCGATTCTTTTGATCTTCGGTCATTATTTAACTATGACCCTTTTTTGTTTTGTCAACTAATCTTTTGTTTGACATGATTGTCAGGATTGCCTTATTTTTGAATAGTCATTGGTTTAATAAATATAGTAATATGGAAGTAAACAAAAGGTTTGATCATTTTCTCGTTACACACTGCGCACTTGTATGTGCATTAGTGTGCCGCCAAACTCCATGGCGTGGTTATAACTAAATCATTAAGAGGAAGTGAGCTATCCGCCTTCATGAGTAACCCTTCGCATAGCCATGGCAATAACTTCCCAGATGTAAATTACCTATGTCTCTCATGAGTAACGCTCCGTATTTGCATAGGGAAATACATCCAACAAATCAAACCCATTCCGCTAAACCTGCAATGGATCTAGGATCGAGGTCCCTTGACTGTCCTTATTGGATAGAGGAGCAATTCAGATACCTATTTTGGTGTCAACTTAAACCTTATATAGTGAGCCCTACGAGCTAAACCATGTCAAACCATACCGAAACGCTGCTAGAATACTCAGAGAATAGGGACACTTAGGGAAACATTCCTAAGCTTTACTCTTAATTACCATAATTATGTAGGCGACAATGAGCATACAATTGTCACCTGCATTTGCATTTTTATCATTTATCAAGAAATGCTGTTATGCTACCTGAACGAAGGCTAACCTTTGTATAAATAAATGACAATGAACAAAAACCATTATTCACAATATCTTATACTGTAAGCCATTATGCTATCCGAGTCATGGCTTAACGCGTATCTGCACTAGTGGTGATAAACGAATATTACTACTGGTCGATTATTTTTCCATCAAAATAAGATATTGCATCACCTCATGAAGGGTAGATTGCATCTTGGTATGTTGAAATGCTACCCGTTTCTCGTCTCACCACCTTGGTTAAGACATGTTATGATTTTTTTTTGTTCTGATGTTCTTAAATTCTTTACTTCCTTACATCTGTCTACTATATGTTCCACTAATTTAGTTTCCCTTTGTTTATGTTTTGTTGTATGCATCATTTCATCATAACCATCATGACTATCATTATTTTGGGACACTTGTTCTAGTTCAGTGTTCAACAAGGGGCATCATTTATGGAGCAACAACTTATCTCAACTATTGAGTCCTTTGAAAATGTCAAAACATGGTCAGAAGGTCGCCAACGTCAAGACGGGGACATCGTAAAGCGTAACTATGTCTAAAAAATGCATAAAGAGGTTAAGATTGATTTTCGTAAGAATGATTATCGAGAATTAAAGCAGATTTGGGACAATTAGGATAGCAACACGAAAAAAGCCTTTACTAAAAAGTATGAGGATATAACTCTCTTACTTCAAGTTCAGTTGGATGATGGCTTGTTACGAGCAGTGGCACAGTTTTGGAATCCAGCCTACCGATGCTTCACCTTCAACCAATAAGATTTAGTCCCTACCATTGATGAGTACATAGCCCTACTCAACACAGAAAAGGCCAAGTCAGATCGAATTTATTGCAAGGCACTAACGCCTCCTCTATTCAAGAAAAGGTTAAGGCAAATTCTTGGAGTCATAGAAGCATGGGTTGACAGTCGCGTTAAAGTAAAAGGGAGTAGCAAATGCATCTCTTGGGCTAGCTTGAAAGAGGTAATGGTAAATCTTTCTGATCAAGAGAAAGCTCAAGATGTCTATGCTCTGGCAATCTACAAGCTCATTATATTCCCAAAGACTTTGGGTTATGTAGAGGCAGTAGTCATAGATTTTTTTTCTCGCTTATGTTGCAACATTAACCCTGCTTCTGCCATTATCGCTGAAACCATCCGTGCCCTCAACTTTTGTAAAAGAACAAGAATAGGAAGGTTTATCGGGTGTGCCCCATTGCTCCAGATATGGCTCTTAAGTCATCTTTGAGTTAAGAAAGGGAGAGTTAGGCAAAGTGTCATTGCTCTAGATATGGCTTTTAAGTCATCTTTAAGTTAAGAAAGGGAGAGTTAGGCAAAGTGTCTTCTTCAAGATTAGTCCTCTTTCCATGGATTAGAAGAAAAATGTCATCAAGATAAGATAGAAAAACATTAGGTCGAGGAATTACAAAATGTCAAAAAGGAAGAAATCATGTGGAGAGCCTCAATCGATTGTGTAGAGATGTGGAGACTACACTTATGTGCCATTCCTAGGATTATGGGGAAATACCAGTTATGCTCCTCTTTTGGTGTTGTATCAATTCCAGTGCCAGCAATTCATCTCGTTCTTCAAAGACATGTGACGTTAGGATTTTGAATACGGAGAGCCCAATTATAAAGCAAAAGTCCAGTTAGCTTTCCAAGCTTGGAAGAAGATCCATTGTATGGAAAGATACTGGAGAGGAAGCCCCACCACGCCTGGATATGAAGAATGGAGACTTCACCGTATCAATGATCTATTACCACTATCCAACTGTGGGATACTACAAATCATAATAGAGGAACCACCTTATGAGATTAAGCTACTTAGGAAGGAGTTTGAACGTGAAAAGACACCCTTTACTACAGAAATCTCTTGACTTAAGGAGGAAAAAGGCCAGCTAGAGATGGATGTCTGTCTTAGGAGCGGTGAAATGGATCAAGTCATTAAAGAAAGGGATTGCTTCAAAGATGACCTTGAGAGCCTGACCAAGGCTTATGTGACACTTAGAAAATCTAACAAGTCTTGACATATTGGCAAGACATCAATCGAATAGGAAGCGAAAGTCGCCACTCTCAATCGTGAGCTGAATTAGCAAAAGAAGGAAATCAGAACTAACCAAGAAAAGTTCACAAAGGCACATGCTCTTGCTTCCACCTATCAATGAAGGAATCAAAGACGCGATGCCCAAATGCGAGATATGATAGCCACCAGGGTTGAAATGAAGCCCTTATTCACAGAATCTGAGAGTTAGAACAGTTTCTTCAGGATTATCAAGGTAAGATCAATGAACTAATAAGGGCTTCCGAGCAACGTGAACTAGATTTGCAAGCGACAATCGAGCAACCACGTCTGAACTACCAAGAACAACATCAGCACCTCACTCAACAAGTTCATATGGCTCAATGAGAGGCGGATGACATGATTAAAGTAGCTCAATCCATAAGGCAAGACATTGCACCTGTTAAACATTGTGAGTAATGACTTTTAGGTTTTCTTGATCGTGTGATTACACAATGTAATTATGTCAGATACTTTCAGATGTAATCATGTCATAAAAGAAAAACCCCTTTTGTGACTCTATGAATCATGTTATTGATGAAGCTATTCCAAGAATTAATTGTCTCCAATGCATTTGCACATTTAATTTCATCATTTTTTTCATTGCACTTGCATCAATCATTCATTATCTTAACTCATCATCGTATAAATGCTCATCAATAAATACATTTTTTTAAAAAAAGTCTAATACGGGAATTGGGCCATAAAAGTGCAAGGGATTCCAAGGTCAATTAGGAATACGAAACCTTACATCACACATCGCTACAACACATGATGCCATAAGCAAATCATAAAGAGTGATCATGAAGCTCGTATTGAATGACTTGAGCTAATGCTTAAGGGATCACAAGACCAGATGCTTCATCAGCAATACGAAATGCAGAATCAAATTGCCAAACTTATGGAACTAATGACCACCTTTATGAAAGAAAAAGGGCAAGCCAGCACTGCGGAAACAAGGAATAACCCTCATAATGTTGAAAGTCCCCCTACCAATAATCCAGAGCTTGTCCAAGGGGAAACTAGACAAAAACAATAGCCCATTCCTACACCTGCCACTCAGGCTCCGCCAGTTATCTATCTTAATCTTATTGCTATAGTTCAATTCATTCCTGGTACTCAAGGGGTAAATGCAGGAGTCTCATTGGCAAATCTGATAACCCTTAACCATGAGGAACCAAAGAAAACAAAAGGTCAAAAATCCACCATGACTGCGAAAGAAGTAAACAAATTTTAGCTACTGGAAAAATGCCTCCAAGCTATTGAGGGGAGTGACAAGTTCGGAGCTCTTGATGCGCAATCACTGTCTTTGGTGTCCAACCTTGTCATTCCCTCAAAGTTTAAAGTCTCAAAGTTTGAAAATTTTAATGAAACCACCGACCCTTCTGTCCATGTTTGAATATACCTACGAAAGATGGTTGGGTACGAGAAAGATGAAAAGCTCCTCATCCATTGCTTTTAGCACAGCCTTATTGGGGCAGCAGCTTAATGGTATATCAAGCTAGACAATGTGAAAATCCAATCATGGGCTGACTTAGCTAAGGCCTTTCTGAATCAATATCAGCACGTGTCGAATTGGGCACCGAATTGACTTTCCTTGATGAATTTCGAGAAGAAATCCAATGAAAGCTTTAGGCAATATGCCTAAAGGTGGATAGAGGAAGCAACCCTAGTCCAGCCTTCCCTTACAGAAAAAGAGATGACAATCACTTTCATCCACACCTTACATGCTCCTTATTATGAAAAGCTCTTAGGAAATGCCATCAAAAAATTCGCTTACCTAGTCCTCTCTTGAGAAATGATTGACGCAACCATTAAGAGTCGTAGAATGTCAACTAGGGAAATGTTTGGATCAAGCAAGAAGCCTGTTGCCAGTAAAAAGAAAGAATGAGAGGCCAATGCCATAAGTTATGCTAGCTGATCTCAGCCAAAATGATGTCAAATACCTGACTATCACTACCAAGCATGATGTATTCTCACCCTATCACCATATCCCCTTAGCCAATTAATGCCATAGCCTACAACGCATCCTTTGCAATCCCATCCAACCTACCACAAAGCTACTCTACATAAGGTCACCAAAGTACCAATTGAGCAACCAATAATGCACTTAGCAATCGAGGGGCAAATCAACAAAGATAATATTTTGATCCTATCCCTATGACCTATAAGGAGCTCTACCAAACCTTACTCCAAAATCATTTAGTGGCCCCAATCTATGTCCCAAAAAAAAAGCCACCATACCTGTAATGGTACAACCCTAACGCCCACTGTGAATACCATGTTGGGGCAGTAAGGCATGACATTGAGAACTGCATATCTTTCAAATGAAATGTGCAAAATCTACTTAACTCAAAAATCTTGCAGTTTGGAATAAATCAGGGACCAAATATTGCCACTAATCCTTTACCAAACCATATTGAGCTAGCTGTAAACATGATCGACATTGAAAACAAACATGAAGTAATGATAAGCATAGAGGATGTAAGGATGCCAATGTTCTTAGTCTGGCAAGCATTGATTCAGGTCGGGTTGCTCAATACAACAAAAAAATTGGAAAAGAATCCTGACAACTTCTGTGACTTCCATACAATTGTAGGTCATACCCTACAAACATGCAGAGAGTTTAGGTCTATGGTTCAAAGAATGATGAATGAAGGCTAGATAGAATTCTATCATGAGATCACACCTGCTACTAAGTCTATCAACAAAATAGGAGATGAAACCACGAAGCCACCTTATGGGAGAAATCGACCCCTCATTCTTTAAGGCAAGCCAAGTTTTGAGGTTAGTTTTTCAATACTGACACCAAAGTTAGTGGTAGAAGTACCTAAACCATTCCCGTATAAGAGCAACAAAGCTGTCCTATAGAAATACGAGAATCAAGTAGTGATGATCGGAGAACTAATTCCCTCAACTACTGTAATGGAGCCATCAGGAGTTAGTCACCTAACCCATAATGGTAGGTGTTATGCTCCCCAAGCTCAAGAAAAATAACAGGTTGATGCATCTCTAAGCACCAGTACCATTCAGACCCAAGCAAAGAATTTTGAGCCTAAAAAAGTCAAGGAAGCAGTGAGTGAAAGAGAACCCACAGAGTTTCTTAAGTTCATCAAGCATAGTGAATACTGCATTATGGATCAATTAAGTAAACAACCCACCAAGATTTCTACGCTATCTCTACTTCTCAATTCAGAGGTTTATCGAAATGCATTACTGAAAGTGCTAAATGAAGCATATGTGCCCCCGGATGTCTTTGTAGATAAGTTGGATCAGCTAGTAAACAACATCATGGCTGATAATTACATCTCCTTTACTGACGATAAGATCCCACCTAGAGGTAGGGGCAATTATAAAGCTATGCATATCACTACCCATTACAAGGGACGTATTTTGCCTAAAGTACTTTAGATAATGGGTAAGCCCTTAATGTCATGCCTAAGACTACATTAAGCAAACTCCCTGTCGATTAGTCTAATATCAAAAGTAGCCACACCATAGTCTGAGCTTTTGATGGAACGTGTTGCAGAGTTAACTTTCAAGTTATAGATATTAATCCTACTTACAACCACCTATTAGGAAGGCCATGGATACACTCCACTGGAGCTGTCCCATCCTCTCTTAATCAGAAGCTTAAATTTATGATAGATGATAAAGTAGTCACATCAGAGCTAAAGAAGAAATGATCACCACTCTTTCACTGTGGATATCTACATAAAGCCTAATAAAGATACACTAGATTCATCATTCTACTCTTTCAAGTTTGTCAATACGACATTTGTGGGAGAAGGATTGTTAATAGTTGAACCCCACCTATCAAAGAGTACCTACTCGGGTTAAAAAATAACTGTTGGCAAAGGTTCCCGTGCTGGAAAAGAGCTTGACAAGAATCTATAAGGGATAGCTCGAGCCCTATAGGTCATTACTCAAGCCAACAAAAGAGGCTTACGATTCAAGGCTAATGCACACTCAAGAAAGTAGTAAGAAAAAAGGATCTGTAACTAGAAGATGGCACAACCATTGAATCAAGAGATAGAATCAAAGTCGACAATGTTCCCATCTCTCCATGAAATGTTCTGTTTGGGAGGATGAATTGACCTAAACTGACTAGATGAGCAAAAGGCAAAAGATGTCTTGGTCATCTTGAACAGAGCACTTAACAACCTCTATTTCTAAGAAGCCATAAAAGTCATGTCCTTTCACTAAGACTTGATTTTGATGATAGGGTTATGACAGAAGCCCCTTCACTTTTCCTGTCCTTTTCATGTAACGTTAAGAAATGAAAACCTACTTGTCCTCACCCAAAGACAGATAAGTGTCCTATGTAAGGGGCATTTTTTATTAAACATTATCAATGAAATGACTTTTCCATATATATCATTTCATATTGTGTATAACTTTTCAACCTTCTTGTCTTCATTACTCTTTTGCCCTCATTTTTATCCAAATCCCTTAGTTGTGTGTGCCTTTTGCAATGTTTATTCCTTTGCCCTTTCAGGTGTCCTGATGATAGTGACATGGATGTGTCTGATGGGTCTTTTAAGATCAATTTTGAATAATCAATTTGCACTAGTGAAGTCAATCCTGAAGAAGGTTTCAAAAAAAGCTTTATACCACCAAACTTCTTACGATTAGTTGAACAAGAGTAGAAACAGATCATGCCCTATAAAGACCCAACGAAATTAATAAATCTGGGTACTTAGGAGGACTGAAAGGAGGTTAAAATTGAAACCTCAATAAAGTCGACAACTAAGACCAAGCTGATTGACCTACTCTAAGAATATCAAGATGTATTTGCTTGGTCATATCAAGACATGCCAGGACTAGACACTAATATAGTGGTTCACAATCTTCCCATCAAGCCCAGATGCAAGCCAATTCGGTAAAAGTTAAGGAGGATGAAGCAAAAAATGCTCTTTAAAATTAAAAAAGAAGTCAAAATGCAATTTGATGCAGGGTTTATTGGAGTAGCCAAATATCCAGAATGGGTTGCCAATATAGTCCTAGTCCCAAAAGAAGATGGCAAAGTATGAAGTGTGTTAATTATCGAGATTTGAATCGAGCTAGTCCCAAGATAACTTCCCACTACCCCATATTGACACTTTGGTAGACAACACGGCCAAGAATTCTTTGTTCTCCTTCATAGATGGATTCTCAGGCTATAACCAGATCAAGATGGCACCGAAAGACATGGAGAAAACAACTTTTGTAACCATGTGGGGGACATTTTGCTATCATGCCTTTTGGACTCAAAAATGTTGGGGTAACCTATCAACAGGCCAAGGTAGCCCTATTCCAGGACATGATGCACAAAGAAATTGAGGTCTACATTGATGACATGATTGCCAAGTCAACGAAAGAGGATGAGCATGTCACAAACCTTTAAAAACTTTTTGAACAGCTATGAAAACTTCAACTCAAATTGAATCCTACCAAGTATACCTTTGGAGTCACTTTGGGTAAGCTTCTAGGCTTTATAGTTAGCAAAAAAAGGACTGAAGTTGACCTAGACAAAGTTAAAGCCATTCAAGATATGCCACCACTTCAAACCCAAAAAGAACTAAGAAGCTTTTTGGGGAGACTAAACTACATTGCTAGATTTATATCCTAGCTTACTGACAAATGCAACCCTATCTTTCGACTCTTTCATAAACAAAATCCAAGAGAGTGGAATGAGGCATGTCAAGAAGTCTTTGATAAAGTCAAACATTATCTATCAAGCCCACTAGTATTGGTACCACTGGTGCTCGGTAGACCTTAAATCCTTTGCTTGGTAGTTTTTGACAAGTCTATGGGTTGTGTATTAGGGCACCATGATGAGTTAGGAAAGAAGGAACAAGCAATCTACTATTTAAGCAAAAAGTTTATGGAATACGAGTGTAATTACTTTGTAATCGAGAAGTTATGCTGTGCTTTAGTATGGATAGCCAAAAGACTTAGGTAGTACATGTTGTACCACACCATATGGTTGATTGTAAGGCTTGATCCTATTAAGTATCTATGTGAAGCCCTTACACTATCAGGAAGGCTAGCTGGATGGCAAGTCCTATTTTCTGAATATGACATTGCTTATGTTAGTCAAAAGGCAATCAAGGGCAGTGCGATAGCTGACTTTTTAGCAAGTTAAGCGCAGATGACTATGAACCCTTAAATTTTGACTTCCTAGATAAAGATCTAATGTGCATTTCTGAGAATGAAGATGCCTCTAACCAAGATCAATCATGGAAGATGTAATTTGATAGAGCATTAAATGTTCTCGGACATGGAATTGGGCCAATATTGATGTCACCTGATGGAAGTCATTAGCCATTCACAGCAAAGCTAAATTTTGACTACACAAATAATATTGCAGAATATGAAGCTTGTGTCATAGGGCTTCAAGCAGCCATTAAGAAGGATGTCAAGATACTATCGGTGTTCAATGATTTAGCCTTAGTCATCTACCAATTGAAAAGAGAGTGGCAAACTCGCGATGCCAAGCTAATGCAGTATGGGAAGCTGATAGTAGAGCTTAAGAAAGAGTTTGATGATATTAGTTTTTGACACTTACCTCAAGAAGAGAACCAAATAGCTTATGCTTTGGCTACCTTATCATCCATGTTTAAAGTCAACAAGGAGTCAGACATTGCTTCTATCCAAATAAGAATCTACTCAACTCTGGTTCATTGTCATAGTATCGAAAAAGAGAATAATGGCTTACCGTGATACTATGACATCCTTTGCTACATCAAGGATCAGTAATATCCTAAACATGCAACCAAGACTGATAAAAGGACTATCAAAAGGCTGGCTATGGGATTTGTTCTCGATGAAAAATCTTATACAAAAGGAGTCACGATCAAGTATTGCTCAGATGCGTTGACACTCTTGAAGCCAAAAAGATCCTA
>JBBYHK010026954.1:0-10256 GCA_038382065.1 Adansonia grandidieri | reverse complement strand
CCATGTATGAATCATTAGCCTAACACATTTCAAGCACATTTACACATTAACTTGCATGAATCATTGTCATTTTTAGCCTTCATAGCATTTTCTTGTCAAAGTGCATAACATTTTCTTTGGCTAGGTTATTAGTAAAATTAGCATCCCCATTCATGTTATGTGCCATCCTCTAGTATGTTTGTTATCTCTTCCTTGTCTAAATGCATGTTTGATGGCTTTCAAAAACTGATTTTCAAAAAAAAAAACCTTTCAAGCCAAGCTTGTTAACCTCAACCAATGAGGATTAGCATGGACTTAGCATTTTCCTTAAAGCTAGCAAAATATCCTGGGGAAAATTAAGTTTTCATGATCTGGAATCTTAGTTAAACAAGCTCAAATCTTCTGATTTTGAAATGAAATATTCCTTAAATGTTTGTGCCTTTTTTTTCTTGAGTCAAAACCTTGAATGGTATGATCAACGGGCTGTTCCATTGCCCTAAACTACTTCAGGGCTTTGCAAATAAGCTTGTAATGCTCATGCCACTCTTTCCCTTCAGTCATAAACGTTTGAATGTCAATGACTTGAGTTTGGACCTGTAGACATAAGAAAATAAGAGATATCCCCTGCTTCGCTTTGTCCCCTACTGGCAGCACAACTATTGCAAATTGAAAAATCACTTTCAAATCCTAAACGATTTTTAATGAGCATGTCAAATTATCTTTAAAACAGTGTCTAATTCACCCCCAGATCATTCCAGATGAGAGAGTTATGATTTTTCAAGTCTAAACTGTTTGGAACCTCTGGAATCCAAACATGTACTCTAGTTGGGCCATTCAGGCCCAATAAATGATTTTTCCAAATTTTTCAAGAATTTCTCTTAAAAGGTTCATGAAATTCCCTTTTCAGAAAATTATTTGCTATTTTTTGATACCAAATGATTTCGGAATGATTTTTCAAATTTTGACACACCTTGTCTCTTATATGCTCTTCCAGTAGCGAAATCGATCCAAATTTGAAAATTTATTCGCTTAGAAAGTGACTTCTTGGGATATTGGAATATTTTTAGATTGACCCTCGTCAAGTTAGCTTTCTAGCGGTATCTTGTCCACCTTCAAATCCTTCGAATCAATTTAGAATAAATTCGGGAAGCAAGATAGCACAATGTTGTCCCCTGTTTTCGGTTATGGTCAAAATTGAATTGTCTTCCCGACTTTTGTCTCGAGACATTCGAATGCCTCCGTATCACCTCAATCAGACTTGAGAGCATGCATTGACCTCCCATTGGCTTATATCAAGGCACAAACACACTTTACATCTTTACCATCCTCATTCACAATAATTCCTTTCACCAAAAGTCATTAAAATGCTCACCCATCTTTTAAATCATAAGATTTTATCAACTTAATTTTTCCAACTCGACTTCTTTAAAGAAGTGTTAGATATGCCACTTTCAGGGATACTCTAACCCTGACCTTCTGAAGGGATACTCCAACCTCGCTTTTCACGATTGTCAAGATTAAAAATCCTCCAAGGCCTAAATTATTTGCCATTCACGGCAATACTCCAACCCCATCTTTCTGAGGGGATACTCCAACCTCCTTTTTCTCCTACTTAGATTTCCATGAATACGTCAAACAAACCTTGTTTAATCAAGAAACCCAGATACATCTAAAAAATTGTCGATTCGGTTATTCCCAAATAATCAATGCCAATTGTGAGATAAATTCCAATAGTCCATTCCTTTTCCTTATCATTGCATTGAATGATCCATGCTATGTTACTTCATTTATTGTCTTACTAACATGATTTTTTTGTGATTATTATTTACCTTCATGTTTTCAAAACATATTAAATAAAACTAAAGGTAATGTTCCACGTAGGTATCTCTCCAGTGCCTAAAGTGAAACATTCCATTTTCAAAGTAAAATCTAGAGGTCATTTTATCAAAAATCTTTATGTTCCCCATTTCTTTGGGGCGTATATGAGATAAAATCTTTTTCATCAAAACTTGGATTTGTATTTCTATAAGATTCATGCATTAAAAGGGGTTATATCGAAATAATGACAAGATAAGGTTAAAATAAATGAAACTAAGATAAGACATAGCTAGTAAGGTACCGATTTCGGGCATCACGAAGAGGTTCATACCTCATCACGCATAACCAACTCTCAAACCCAAACAGTGAATCTTAGCATTACGTAGTCACGGGATCGATGTTTTGAGTTTCGTAACTCAAAACATAGGTTTCAATAGGCATCTAATCATGCCTAGCCCAAAATGATCAGTGGCAACACCAAACATTGGCCATTTCATAATGGTCATCCGAAACCAATAAGATGAGCGATTCATCTTAAGGCCCCCTTCACTGTATCATACGTCAAGAATGCGTACATTATTGTTTTCATCACATCGTGAAAGAAAAGTCTCGTTCAAGAAGACATTTTCAAGTCAGGAAAATATTTTAAGTCGTGCGCATCCATAGATCTGCGAGGGTCCACCCCGGGGTACGTTGTGACAAATATGATGGTGGTTGAGAAAGCTAATAGGAAGTGGAGCAAATGTGTAGACTTTACAGGTTTGAATAAAGCCTGCTTGAAGGATAATTTCCCACTATGTACCATTAATTGCCTATTTGATGCATCGTTTAGGTATAAATTATGATATTTTATGGATGGCTTTTTAAGGTAAAATCAAATCAAAGTGGATCTAGCTAACTAGGAGAAAATGACCTTTATCATGGATGATGAAATATTTGATTATCAAGCAATGCCCTTTTGGACTAAAAAATGTAGCGGCCACTTATCAACGCTTGGTTAATAAAGTTTTCAAAGATTAGATTGGATGATCCATGGAGGTCTACATAGATAACATGTCAGTGAAAAGTACATCCATTAAACAATAAGTCAATAATCTAGATCAGACCTTTAAGGTGTTACGAAAGTACTACATGGAACTCAATCTGTCAATGTGCATATTTAGAAATGCCACTAGTAAGTTCCTAGGATTTATGGTATCCTCTCATGGGATAGAAGCAAACCTAGAAAAGATAAAAGCAATCCTTGACATGGCTCTACTAAAGTCGACCAAAGAAGTGATTTGACTAGCAGCACTTAATTGGTTTATTTTTAAGCTTGTTAATAAATTTTGCCTTTTTTAAGCTGCTTAAATGAGCCATTAGATATAAATGGATGGATGAGTCTCAGCAGGCATTCGACCAATTGAAAGAGTACCTTTGCTCACTACCATTATCGTTGCCCTGAACATGGTGAAAATTTATGCGTACTTGGCTGCATTCGAAAAGATGATAGCAACTACTTTGGTTAAAAAGGAAAACAAAGTGCAACTTTCAGTCTACTATGTCAGTAGGATACTCCAAGCGAGGGAAATTAATTACATTAGAATTGAAAAACTAGTCTATGGAATTGTTATGGCTACAAACAATAATATTTCCATGCTCATTATATAATAGTCCTTATTGATCAACCTTTAAAAGAGAAACTCTTAAAAGTAGACCCTATTGAATGGATGATTTAATGAAGTGCAGAACTTAACAAATTCGGTTTAACTTACAACCCTAAGAAAGTGATTAGAGCATAAGCCTTGGCCAACTTTATCATTGAATGTTCCTTCATTGTTTTTTTTAGAAGTACTCCTATCACCAAAGAATGATAAAAACAGAACTTTAACCCTACACGAACCTAGCTATGAATAAAGCTACTGGACTATTGCCCATACACGAAGATCAAACCAATTTACTATTTTATTGGCCTAGATAATTAAAATAACCTTAAAGGTTTACCCGCTATTTAACCATATAAGCAAGCAACACCAAGTCATAACACAAAAATGCCTAAATCAAGCTCTAAGGTCTACTCCTCATTTAAGCATATAAGAGAGTGACACAAAGTCACAATCCAAACATGCTTAAGTCAACCTCAAAGGTCTCTTGCCATTTAGGCATAGAAGGTGATGCCAAGTTAAAATGCAAATGTATCCAAGTAAACTTTGAAAGCTCCACTTGCTATTCAAACATATGAACAATCAACACCAACTTGCAACATAAAACATGTCCAAACATGATAGAATAAGACAAACCATAATGATAAATAGTGATCTTGTTCTACACAACCAACAACAAGCTATAATGCATCATTTTAAGAAAACGCAAAAATTACTAAACCCATAAAGGCCATCTTATAAATTAAATAAAAGTTAATCATAAAAATAACCATGATAGATGTTTACAAAACATTCACTAAGTTATTTACATTGGATAATTTAAACACTAGCACCAACATCAGATAAAAAAGCATTTTTCTATACATATTCATCAAAAAACATTTGATCTACCAGCTCACCTCATTCGTTCTTCGTTTTATCTTCATATTTTGTTTCCTTGGGTTTAGAAGGAGTAATGAAAGTCACATCTTCAACTTGCCTCTTCTCCACATCCTTATGACTTGGCATCATGACATCTAAGCCTTTAAGAGGGCACATAATTTGGATAATTATAGGTTTCTAGGATCTAAGGGTCCACGAAGCAATTTTACACTGTACAAGGCACTCTACCTATACTTACCACCATAAGCCATCATCTGATTCAAGAATGACTCTTTTTGCTAGTTCAATGCTTGTAGAATGCAAATAGCTGTCTCTCCAATTTGTAGCTCTAGCTCTAAAATCTTTGCAGTCGTGGTGACCAATTTTGAGTCACGAGTGGCATATGCATTGTTAGCCTCGGCTAGATCCTACGATAATTTTGCAATTTCCATTTTGGTTGTTTTTAACTTAGCCCTTAACCCTTTGAATTTTGCTTTATATTTTGTAGTTTTTCCTAAGATCTTAAAGCCAAGTCATCAAACACTCTCTTATTAAGGAATAGTTGTCAACTTGCACTTAAAACTCTTGGGCTTTTGCCTTCTTCATTGCAGCCTCTTTTTTTATCTTTTCATGCCTTACAGTAAATGCATACATTTGATGAGTACATGCCATGTGACAATACAAAGCTTGCACATAAGACATAACATTTAAAAAACACACGACAAGCATAAAGGAAAATTACTATAAAGAGATCCTAAAAGAAGTTTACCTTTACTATGCAGGCTAAACTAGATTAAAGGCTAGTATTGGGATTCTATAACTGCCAAAAAAAATTATATCTAATTGAGACACCACCTTACAACCCCAATTGTAAGCAACCTTGCAATCAGTCAAAATCTTTCTACTTAATAGAGGATTGTTTCCCTAAGGATACACCTCTGGTACACTCTCAGACTCACTCCATCAGAGCCACTTAGGGAAATTATAATAGACTTAATAGAAAGACCACTAGTAAAAACAAAAGTAGGGGCATTAAGTAATTAGATTAGCTCCTAGAGATGGACATAGAATCCATAAAAAGTGTACTTGTGAAGCAAGCCATTATGGCTCCATTTAGACAGGCACTACTTTTGCAACTAGTGATCAAAAGGTCAAAAGTAGCCTTAGATAAAGGAGGGTTGCTATGTTGTCATTTGCCTTTTGTTTGCCGTAAGACTTTTCCTTGAGCTTAGTATCTCTTCTAGCTTCACGCTTGATAAGGTTGGCACGTGTAGCAGGATCCATTTCTATATAAAAATACATCAAAGCCACTCAGAAAATGATAAGTAAAAATAATAATGCGCGCCTCTCATATACAACCTCAAAAGAAAGAACATTAGATGTTCGCTTAAGCATGTTCTCATCCATCTTCAACCAAAAACCCCTTCACCTCACCCATGGTTACCTTAGCAAGGTTGACATATGGTACACTTGTGGCCACGCGAAGATTGATGATGTTGTTAAGTGAACTCTCTAAGTCAATCACTTTAGTAGGCAACCCAGTCACAGAACTAGACCTTATGGGTACATTTTCTACAAGAAAAAGAAATAAACGTCAAGAAATCTAATATGATTATCTTGACTATATATATATATGAAAGATGGTGTGAAACATACTTGAGGTTTCTTATGTGTAATCACATTCTATCAACCTCTTTAATCCATAAGGTAAGTAATATCATTTAAAATATAAGAGGCCTAGATCTAAGACAATATTGTTGAACCTTTTAAAGGGTTAAATAATCTTGGCACTTGATCTAATTAGTAGTAGAAAAAAATTTTCTACTCATTCTCAAAGTTTGTTAAAGACACCCTTATGTTACATAAAGGTAAGCAATGGCCCCACACTTTTAAAAACCCTACTCCGTGCCTAACTTCTTATATATTATGACATACTAGTCATTTTCTACAGAGGCATTGGAAGGGATGTCAGTTATCATCCTCTTGCTATAGAATTATAAATAATACCAGCACTATTTTGTTTCTTTAGTGAAAATAAATGCTTTACCACCTCAACAAAAAGAATACATTTCTTTTCTTTACAAAGAATAAAGTATGTAACTAACATCACCCACATATTTGGCTTGAGTTGAATTAGTGAAATGCCATAACGCTTTAACACATTGTAGAAGAAAGGCTCCAAAGGCAAATGAAAACCCCCTTTAAATATAAAAAGATTCAAATACATTGTTTTCCTAAATGCTAGTCAAGATTTGGTCCCATATTGGGATTGCCAGCTCATATTGGCTGAAGTTGAAACCTCTATCTACTAGTTAGTTGGTAACAACTATCAGATTAATCTTACACTTGTATCCATATTTTTCCCTATGGCTGGCGTATCCTTATTCTTTTCATCATCGCTAGGATTTTGTTGACATTTAAGGAGTCTTCTAACCATTTGACTCTTTCAGATATTGTAGTACTTTTTCCTCTTCTATAAAGACAAAAACCTTCTCACTACATCTAATAAAGGTTAACCACTAGACTCAATAATATTAACACTACTCTATTCGATAAAGTTTTTTGCATCCCCTTACCTCTAGCCTCTAATTAATCTTTTCTAGCAACTGACTCCAAGAGCATGTGTAGTAGAGGTAAAACAATACAACCAAAGAAACCCAAAACTCAAAAATGAAAAGCAAAACTGGATTAAAGGTTGAATAGCAGTAAATCCTTACCTATAAAATGATAAAAACATGATGATTAAGAAGCAACTATTGAAAAACAACCCTTTGATGATTGCATTATGATGAAAAAAGTAGCATAGTACTAGAAAACAAAAACAAAAAAAAACAACTAGAGAAAAATGGATCAAAAAATAAGTTCAGCGATTAACATTAACACTAAAGGATTTTAGATTAGAAGAAGAGAAAAGAAAGTTTTAGGGAAAATAGAAGAACCTAAAGTTTTGGATAAAAATGAAAGGACAAATAGATCGCACAATAAGAAACCATCGGTATTAATAATTATAAATGTCAAACCTCAAGCCACACAATAGTGACATGTGCCACCGAATGAATGGTGCGGTATAGCTACACATAGATCATGCTTAATTTTCTAGGATTACATGCAAATTTTGAATTTCAAAGTATAATCTTTGCATTGGCAACTGACGACCAAAAATACTTTTATTTGCCTCTTTTTTAGCTCACTAAAATATAAGAAAAACACAAAGACTGTGAATAGTCACTTTATAACCATCCCCAATCCTTTGGAGGGCATTGTTATACCTATACAAGAAGGCCCAAACCTAATTTAGGCTAAGATCAATCATTATGAAAAAAGTAAGTCAGCCTTAGGTCACATAAGAAATCTATATAAGGTGAAGTACTCTCTCAAAACCCTAAGCTTAATATTTATCATATATTACTATTTTATTGCATTACCTCTCCTTCACCAAAGTTTTTACTAACTTAAGCATTGAAGTTTACCTTGAAGTGCTAATTTTGGTACCCTTCTAATATATTTTGTCTTGTAGATCTCTATATTGTATAGGGTGGTCAACCTTCTTTCAATTCATGTTAAATATTTTGAATTTATGTCAAAGTGGATTAGTTCAATTGGTTAAGTACTCATTAGCACCTTACTAGGCACTAAGGTTTGAATCCCCCAAGCAATCCTACTTGGTGAGTAATATATATGTATCACTGTTTGCCTTCTTTAAAACTGATGGCATGCCCACCCTTGATTTGATTAGGTTCCCATCATCTAAACTTTTTTATGCCAAGAAATATTTGAAACATATATTTAATTCAATTATATATATTAACTTTGATATTAATACATTATGTTTTTTTGTTTAAAAATAAATCAATTGTTATTATTTAAAAAGTTTGATGATAAAGAAATTGCTTAAAGCAAAAATGAAAAATGGCCAAAAAAATAAAAATTATCACATTTCTAATATTTAAAATAATTTTTTAATAAATATTAGTTTAATCAACAAAAAGTTAACATAGTTACTTTTTCTAAAGATAAAATGCATTTTTCAAAGTAAAAGAGGTAAGTTTATTTCAATAAATTCTCATGAAAGATAGTTATAAACATTTTCTATTATGCTTTCTTCCCTTTTGGTTTTCATTTATTTCTTTAACTAATTTCATTGTCACTAATATTTTAAAATGATAGTAATTAATTAATTTAAATAAAGATATTTTAATAATTCATTTCAAAGTTAATAAATAATTGAATTAATGATAAGTTTAAAATATTTAAAATGCACTTGAAATAGAATATAATTTAATTAGAATTTAATTTAGTAGTAATTAATGAAAATTTAAGACTTACTAAATTTTCATTATTTTTTAGTTAACAAATTTTGAGTTAAAAATAAAAAATAAATAAAAATAAACGATTAATAATTAACAAATGACGTGTTTGCCATTTTATTTAAAATTCACCTAAAAATAATATCTTAGAAATTAGTATATTTTGCATCAAACCTTAAAGGTAAATAGGTGTTTTCCAAAATAAACTAGAGGAATATTTTTTGTCAAACATGAAGCATAAGTGTTTTTACCGCTTATTTTTAATATTATGTGAAATTAATTATGAAGATAAAAATTCAATGTAAATTTTAAATATTTTATTTATATAGAATAAATTGATTTATTTATTTTTTTAGTTTAGTGGAAAAGAAGAACTTTTAAGATAAAGTAATTTGATATAAACTTTTAATTTTTATTTGTTATTAAATTAATTTATTTAACAAAAGTGTTTTAATGAAATTAAACTTCTTACTTATCGATTAGATAACACATATTAATAAATTATTTACAATGATAATCTAGAAATATAGTGAAGAATAACTATTTTAGTTAGTTCAAATAATTTTTTACACTCATATTTCTATACATACTAGCATACGTTACCACGTATGTCACACGTAAATTCTCATTGTTTCATTGAATTTCGAACATATAATTGTATGTTTTATAAATAAATAAAAATAATAAAGTGATCATTAATGAGATTTGTATCAACATATAAAGTTTTATTCCATTTCCAATTCATACCAAATTAAAACAATTTATTATTTTTAATGATAATAAAAATACAAAGATAAAGAAGTTTAGTGTGAGTTTTAACCCTTTTATTTATGAAACAAATTATTTACTTTTAAGGTTAATAAAAATTAAAAATTTAATATAAAATTTAATATAAACTTTAACTATTTTTTATTTATTATCAAGTAAATTTATTTAACAAAAATCTTTCAATGAAATCAAGATTTTTATTTATAAATTAGATAGATCTTATTAATAGTAAAATTAAAATGGTAATTTAAAATTTTAATAAATAATTCTCAATATTTGGACATCTATATGTTTTTTATATTATAACCTATAGATTAGAAGTTTAATAAATGTGATTATTATTATATTTTGTAGTTTTTCTCCTTAAAGATAGAACATTAATCATATTATATATATATATATATATGTTTGTACATTTTGATAAAAAAAAATGTATTTATATATATGCATGCACGTCTTTTAATTATCTATATTTTATATAAAGTTTTTGACTAAGTTTAATGTCACGAGGCACATGATATTGAATTAATTAGTGAAAGTATAAGAAAAAAAATCATAAAACCAAATAAGGATAATCTTGTCTTTCAATATTTTATTTAATATTTTTTTAAATTACTTTCTTATTTCTAAAAAAACTTGCTGATTTTCTTTAAACTATCTATTTAAACAAACAACATTTTATTTACATTTAATTTTTTCAAAACACAACTTTTGGTTTCTAAATTTTTTTTCTCACATAACAGATGTGTAAAATTCTGGTTATATATGAGATTTTTAACTGAGTTGATATTATAAGTTAATTGATATTAATTAAGTTAAAAAAATACATAAAAGTTAGATTATAAAATCAATGATATATCATAATAAGAGTATCTATTTA
>JBBYHK010026880.1:0-10261 GCA_038382065.1 Adansonia grandidieri | reverse complement strand
TTAATAAGCAAGAAAAAGAGAGAAATAATGAGGTTTTGGTTCTGGTATAGATGAGGGTGATTTTTACAATGTGTAATGGTTTGGGCCTGTTTTTGGGTGGTGGGTGAAGAGCTACGGGATTCTGGTTTTCTTGGTGTAGGAATGGTTTTGTAAGTTGAAAATAAGCTGGAATCTAACATGTTTTAGCTGAGATAGAATTGGTTTATTTATACTAGCATTTTGGAGCCAATTTAGAGGTGTTTTTAGTCATTTCTCAAAGGGGACAAAGTAGTGTTAGCTTGGTGGCTATAGAGTTGCTACCAATGTGATAGACATAGGGTGGCTGGTTTAAATGTTGAAATGATTTTCCAGCAAATAGGGTGGCTGATGGTGATCTTAGTTAACAAACTAGGGAATAGAGTGATCATGGGACATTGACATTTTTTTATCTAATTTAGGCTTCAAAAAAAATATTTTGATTAATTCAAAAGTCTAAATTCGTAATTTGACATGTGTTTTGATTTTTTTTTATACAAAGAAACGAGTTAAAATCGAGTTTTTTGATCAATGGTGGATGAGTAAAAAATGCTTGGACCATGGAAAATTAGCCCGGTTGCTAAAAAAAATAGCCCGGACAAAATAAGGTTTCTACAGTAATGATCATTTAAGGTTAAGTCGGACATGCAATTCATCCAATAATTAAGTCCGAAATGTAATTCGTCCGACAATTTAGTCCCATCCTAGTACAAGAAAATAAAAATTATTTGTTTAAGTTGGTCATATTAGATTCACATTTAGTATGTTATGAGACAAGTTTGGGCCATTTTGGATTTGATTTATTTTAGTTTTAGGTTATTTTAAGTTTGAATCATTGTTTAGAGTCAAGTTGGTCAATTTTGAGTTGCTTATTACTTTAATCAAATTAGATTAGATTAAGTTTAGACTATCAATTTTCCGATTTAAGATCAAAATTAACATATCTAATTTAAATTTTAAAAAAAAAAAGGAAAAAAAAGAGCATGTATATACTATATTCTATTTGTTGATTCAAAATTAAAAATAAAATATTTTGGAAAGACATAAAAGTCTGCGTGGGCCTCAAAACCACTTTTTTTATACAAATTAAAGTTTTTAATATTTTTTTAATAAAAAATAAAAGCAAGACGATGGCGGGCAGAATGAAAAAAAAAAAGTGAGGTTGAAACGTGGACAACCTCACTGACCAGCAAAATTTTCAATATTTATATATAGGGTATGACTTTATTAAAATATTATCTAGTTTATACTTTTTAATAATTTTGATATGTAAAATTAATAATATGACATATTATAATTTTTTTTATAAATTTTATTTATTATTGAAAAATTTTTTGCATATTTTTTAAAGACAATTCTATAAAAATTATGAAATGTTCAATAACTTTATAATTTTTTAAAAGCTATAATTTGTAATATACGTAATCTTAACATTAAACTAGATTAGTTGTCTCCTCGTCAATTCAGTTTACAGTTTAATTACTTAGTTTTTAACTAAAGTATTTTAAATTTAAATAAATTAATAAAATTATATATTTTAATAAGAAAAGTTTATTAATTTTAAAGTTGTTTAACATCATATGACACCTTTAAAAATTTATTAATTTAAATTTAAATAGATTAATAAAATTACATTTTTTAAATAGGAAAATTTTATTAATTTTAAAGTGAATCAATATCAAGTGGATTCTATTTTTAAATATTTATTTAAATTTAAAACAAATTGATCTATATGGATTTTGTTCAACTATATTTTGCTTTCTTAGTTTGACTTGTCTTGGTTTCTTGTTTTTGATATATTATAAGTTATATGATTATAAATTGTGATTTTTTTTATTTGTTTACAAAGAGGTCAAGACTTAGGAAAAATTAGAGGATGAGAATCTGCAAGTTTTCGAAACTTAATCTTGCGGTAATTCACTTTCTAAGAAGGTTGATAACCATTTAACCCCAAGTTCTATTGATGCATGTGATTTTTATTAAATGGAGACAATGGGATAGGTGCACTGGTTGTGTTTTGAAATCTCAAATTTGAATTTGAATTAATTTTAGTTTAGAAAAGGGTATTGTTGTCCTAAGCTTGTGAGTGCAAACTAAATGAACTTCAACTCTGGTGTTTCTGGCCTACAACTAAATTCCAATGATAGGCGAAAAAAAAAAATAACTCAATCTAATTTGGTTGCTAAGTGCAAGGGACACAAACAGCAGAAGAAAACCTAGTTCGTTACCTATCTAAATGAACTAGAAACATAGTTGGCAAGTTAACTTTAAGAGCTTTAATTTGAAAGCTATTTGTTCTTAATTAGATTTGATTAGTGGCCAAACGATCAGCCACAATCGAACCTGTGTCTGGAATGCAAGTGACAACCTAAGGTAGTGAGAGCCTAAACGAACTCAAAAAAATACGAGGTTTATGGCATTGGAAAGCTTACTTTAAAAAACCTTTATATCCAAATATTTTGATTGAAAACTAAATTTATTTGATAGGAAAAAAATTCCCCCAAACTGACCTGGTCGCAGGTCTGGCAGAAACCGAAACAGGGGAGCTAACATGGTTTGGTTTTATGGGCAGACTAAGGGCATTCGAGTGCCCCCATTTTAGGCCTCCAAATAAACACCAGTATAAGACTTTTCAACCACTAAATGGACATTCGAATGTCCTTCCAATATGACCATAAAAGCCATTCCAACACAGCAACTCAAACCTCAACTAAAAGGAAACCGAAATCCTACAAGAAAATTTAAGTTACAGTCATTTAGACATGATATCTTTTAGCCCAAAAATCAGTAACTCCAAGAATATAATGACTCACTTTTCCCAAGTTTCTTAGAACACGAAGAACAAGAAACACGTACAGACGTAGGTCCATTAGTTGGACCAAATCTCTCATAGTCTTGGGAGGTTTGAAAACCTAGTTTTTGAAACTAGATGGAACTAGCTTAAAGATGGGATCATGAACTTAAAAAGTTTAACTTATCCACCCATTCAAGGCGCGGATGCGTTAAGATCATGAAGCTTTATGTTCCATCTTGTTGGAAAATAATCAAACATGTAGGCAACATAAACTAAAGCACGGCAACCAACAACAATAATCCACAAATGCATGAACAAGTAAAAATGCATGCAAAATAGAAGTTATTTTTCTTTCACTTCTTGACAAAACCGAAATTAGGGGAAAGGGAAACATGATTTTTGAACGTGAAATGGAAATGCATCCCATGAGATGTATGAAATTAAGAATAAAATAAACAACTAATAAAAAGAAAGTATACCTGGCAAATGGTAGAAGCAAGCTTTCCTCCTCTCTTTTTTTTTTACTTTTGGCTCCTTGAAATCCTTTGTCAGAAAGGAGTTAATGCAGTGAAGTTGTGTATAAAATAAAATGTAAGGCGTGAAAGTAAATATGTTCAAAAGTCGAGTAAGTTTAGATTTTCTGTGATCTGAGTTGATCTGACTTGATTTAGATAATTATTTATTTAATAAAATAATATTTTTATTTAAATTTAATTATTTTAAACAATGACTTAGATTGTCAAATTAAAAATAATTCAAATTTTTTTAATATGATCTATCTGAAAGAATGCTACGGCCGAACTTAGCATTAATAACCTATATGATTATCTTGTTTCCTTTCTTTTCTTATGAATGAACTAATATCTAATGGATATCTATGTACCTTTAAATGGACACCTATATGTATTACTTTTGGACACCTAATGTCTTTAAAAAATTGTAATTTTTTTTGAAATTTTCAAAATCCTATTCTAACATCATTTTATCGGGGCCAACTTTCAAGACATTAAAACAACATGGCACAAAATTGCTTAGCAACACTAGGCCTAAAAATTGCAACTATCCTAAGCCCAATTAACCCCCCATAAATTCTTCCAAGGGTAAAATTGCAACTATCCGACCCCATAGAGCCAATATTTCTTCTCGACATTCGTTATTATGGCCAACATGCCCAACTAATGGCCTTTCGCCAAAATTGCCGATTTACTCGGCCTGGACTTTTCCGATTTAGTTTTCTTTCCTTGTTGGATCCTTTTCGTCCTCAATTTTATTTTAGCCAGATCAATTTCGAAATTCGAGTCCTCTAAACCCTTTAATTGTGAAGTCTGTTTATTTGACTTCTAGGTTAATTTTGATTTTTGACCATGACTTTTGACTTTGACTTATCAATCGAGACTCCTTTTGCCTTCGATTTTTCTAACGATCACTACATCTTCTTCGTCCAAAGAGTTTGAGTTCGAAGATACCTACAAACAATTAAATTGAGAAAAAATGATTAGAGAGTTTGAATAAAATTAGATATTTATATTAATATTTATCATTTCATGCATTTGCACGTGAATGCTCATAGATTTTTTATTTTTAATTTATAATTATGCAGTTTAAAAATTAATAAAAGTAAACACTGTATGTTAACTAAATTTGCATTAACGTATGTAGTTTGTTTCATAGTTGTGAGGTTGGGTATTATAATAGTGAGATCAAATTAGTGGTGAGGATATGTTTGGATCAAAAGTAACAATAGCAGTGAAATAAATTATAGTGAAAAGAAAAAATAATCATTAAGGATATTAGAGTAAAATGTGTATATATGTAATAAAAATTATAATTTATTTAATATTTATGAAAATTAATAAATAATCAAAATTTATTAAAATTAGATCTACGTCAAATTATAATTTTATTAATAAATAATTAAAAATAATAAAAATATATCAAATGATATTTTTGTATTTATTTTCCATTATTCATGTAACTATTTATTTTTAACTAATTTCGATTAATTTTATAATACTATTGTATTAGATTATTATACGAAATAAATCTTATTATATTTACTATGTAGTAAATAAATGATTATATATGTATTTCAAAAAAAAAAAAGAAAAAACGTAAGTCAAAAGGGTTAAATTGATAAAAAGGCCCTCCAACTAAAGGACCATTCCCCACTAGAGCTTAAAGCTCCCATGGAAATTTGGGCCTACAGCACGGCAAGACATAATCTCATTGTGCTTCCTAGTGATCCATTCAGATCACCGTTTGGTGCAATTTAGGCATAAAATTCTCCCAATCACGCCTCATTGGATCTATTTGTATTCAAATGAACCTTTAGACAAATCGCCAACTACACTGTTAAGTTGGATTTTACAATTTTTTGTTCTTTTTTACTTGAGACAGAGCTGTCTCTTTTCCGTTAGAAAGAAAATACTATTCTCCTTGACAGTGCATCGCCTCGAAATTTTCTTACAATAATTTTTCTATTAGACAACACTTATGCTTGACTTTACCTTAATCCCCTGCACAGCATCTACTTGTCAAATCCAAGAAGGCTTTTATACTTTTGTTGGATTCTTACGTTATTGCCGTATTAGGATTCTTCACTTTTTAAAATATTTGTATATAGCATCTACAACTCTTACATATTAGAACGTAGATACAAAATATAATACTTTAAATATTTAAAAAAATTTTAAAAATAATTGAAGATACTCAAGTCAGACACAAACATGTATCCAACATTTACCTCTAAATTCGAATAAATAATTAGATTCATTGTAAAAAAGCAAAGGACAACAAAAATTAGTTTTCCAAAATGGTTGCACTACTTATTTGATTGAGTGCAATAGCTAGAGTGAAAAGTGTGTTGATGTTTATTGGAGGATGAGGGAAAGTTTCCTGGTGAGATAAAGGTCAGAGGCTATGGATAAGGTCCTACCGTTTACGGAGAAGGTTAGAAAAGCATTAAAGTTAGTGTTCTGAGATACGTTTTGATATTTAAGTCAATAAAAGTTATAATATGTATAATGTATATATATATATTTGAGGGATTCATTTATATTAATATAAAATCAAACTAGTTTTATACACTTGCATTGTTGAATCTAACCTTTGTATTTCATCTTCTATCTACATAGATCATGCACGTCGATTTTGAGTAAATTAAAAATGTCTAACTATTTGTTTAATATAATTTCAATCTTTAAATATATATTAAAAATACCATTATTCTCAATCTATATGATTAAGATGTCGGATCAATTCAAAATTTTTATTCATGATGAATATAATTATTTTGCTAAATCCAACGATTGGTTTGTTAACATATTAATTATGTAAAAAATTATACAAATACGTAAAACTAATTTAATTTTATACTAATTTAAGAAGATCCCTCCTCCCTTTCTTTATATATATTATATACATATTATATATATATATATATATATGAAAGCAAATACCAAGAGAGAACAATAGAAAAAAAATATGAATAGTGGATTTAAAGGTTTTAAACTTACCTTATGCCGTTTACACTGGGGTCGTAGTGTCATATTGATTTTGGGCCTTGCTTAGTGTTGGACTTTAACCTCGCCATACGAGTATAACGAAGTGCTTTCGTTAGAGAAGTAGGAAACATTTTGAAGGAAAAAAAAAAAAGAAAGAAAATGCTTCGATTTAAATGTTTTGGCTTAGAACTTAAAAGCAAGTTGGTTAAATCCATGGAAATGGAAACCAAGACTGAGCTTAGGTAAGAAAGGCGAAAAGCTTCATCATTTTTTTTTTTCCGCAACAGATTTGTCTTGCAAAGAAATTTCGTTTGGCCAAAAGAGAAGAGATTTCGGATTGTGGGTAGATTAGATTAGTTTGGTAGTGACCACCGAGTCTTAGTATTTGACTAGGATATTCTCCACCTTCGCCTGCCATTTTAAAATTTTTTAAGCATAATTTTAAATATATTAAATAATAATTATTTATTTAAAATTTTTTTATATTTAAATATTTTAGTATATTAAAATAATTATAATTTTATGATAAAAATTAAATATTTTAAATTACATATTTTTTAAAAATAAAAATTCTCTTACAAATCAATTTTAAATAAAAAAATACTACAGAATTAAACTACTTTTCTAAAAAAAATTAGTGACAAATTCACTGAAAAATAAAATTTAAGTTGATTTGCCAAAGATCGTATTTTACATTCTTTAACTATGGGAGTCCACACTGATCTTCTTTTGGCCAATCGTTCGTGCTGATCTTCTTTTGGCCAATCGTTATAGTAAGTAATAAATATTTTTGATTCATTGATTTTGCAATTTCCTAAAATTGGTTTCCCAACTTCCACCACAACAATTTTTTTTTTAAGAATTCCAAAAACGTTAAATGTATTATGTATCGATAATTATTAAAAAAGAATAAAAGTAAAAAAAATAATTTAAAAAATAATAATTATTAAAATTATTAATAAAAAAACTATAATTACGTGTTACTCTTTTTTTCTTTTTTGTTGCTCTTTTATGCATTATACCTCTTTTAAGAGGAGAGTCGATTCCCAACAACATATATATATATAAATTATATATATAAATATATCAATTAATATATCAGTTATTCATATTAAAAACATTATTTAGAAATAATAAAATATTAAAAATATTTTTATTAAATCTTAAGTTATTATTTAAAAATATTAAAAAATAAAACATATTTTATATTAAATCTCAAATTATCACTTACAAATAATAAAAAATAAAAATATATTTTGTATTAAATCTTGAATTACTATTTAAAAATAATTTAATATAAAAATATTTTATATTAAATCTCATTTTATTATTTAAAAATAATAAAAAATACTATATATTATATAATAAAAATAAAAATATTTTATATTAAATCTTAAATTACTACATATTGATATGTGGGGAGTCAGTTCCCTTACTTTCCCCTTTTATATTATATACATAATATATAATAATATATATTACATATTATATACATAATATATTATATTTACATATCAACTATATATATTAAAATATTATTTAAAAATAATAAAAATTAAAAATATTTTATATTAAATCTTGGATTATTCTATAAAAATAAAAAATAATTACATTAAATCCTAAATTATTTTTGAAAAAATTAAAAATAATATATATTATTTATAAATTACATGGTATATATTAATTAATATATATTATAAAATAAAAACAAAAATATGAGTAGTATTAAATCTTTAATCACTATTTCAAAAATAATAATTAAAAATATTTTATATTAAGTCTTGAATTATTAATAAAAATAAAAAATTTATATTTGATCTCAAATTACTATATAAAATATAAGAACTAAATATACGAATGACTATAACTAAATGTACACTATAACTAAATGTACAACTCACCATAACTAAATGTACGGATGACCATAACTAAATATACAAATAACTATAACTAAATGTATAGATGACTAAATGTACAAATCATTATAACTAAATGTATGACTTACCATAACTAAATGTACGACTACTATTTAGTTATGGTGAGCCTTACATTTAGCTACAGTCATTCGTATATTTAATTATTATGAGTTGTACATGTATTTATGGTAAGTCGTGCATTTAGTTATGGTAAATCATAAATTTAACTATAGTGAGTCGTAAATTTAGTTATGGTGAGTTGTACACTTAGTTATAGTGAGTTGTACATTTAGTTATGGTGAGTCGTGCATTTACTTATGGTGAGTTGTACATTTAGTTATTGTAAGCTTCACATTTAGTAACAATGAGTCGTATATTTAGTCATCTGTACTTTAGTTATAATCATTCGTACATTTAGTTATGGTCAGCCGTCCATTTAGTTATGGTGAGTCGTACATTTTAATTATTGTGAGTTGTACTTTTAGATATGGTGAGTCATACATTTACTTATAGTGAGTCATACATTTAATTATGGTGAGTCGCACATTTAGTATGGTGAGTCATACACTTAGTTATGGTTAGTCGTACATGTAGTTATTATGAGTTATACATTTAGCTATAGTAAGTTGTACAATTAGTTACAGTGAGTCGTACGTTTAATTATTGAGAGTTATACAATTAGTTATGATGAGTCATACTTTTAGTTATGGTGAGTCCTACATTTAATTATGCTGAGTCGTATATTTAGTTATCCGTACATTTAGTTATGGTCATCCGTACATTTAGTTATAGCGAGTCATACATTTAATTATAGTGAGTCATATATTTAGCTATGGTGAGTTATATATTTAGTTATGGTGAGCCATACATTTAGTCATCTATACAGTTAGTTATAGTTATTTGTATATTTAGTTATGGTCATCTGTACATTTTAGTTATTGTGAGTCATACATTTACTTACAGTCATTCGTAAATTTTAGTTATAGTGAGCAGTACATTTATTTATAGCGAGTCGTATATTTAATTATAGTCATTCGCACATTTAGGCATAACCATTCGTATATTTAGTTATAGTGAGTCATACATTTAGTTATGGTGAGTCATACATTTAGTTATTATGAGTCATTCATTTAGTTATAGTTATTCATACATTTAGTTATGGTGAATCATACATTTAGTTATGGCGAGTCGTACATTTAGTTATGGTGAGTCATACATTTGTTATGGTGAGTCATACATTTATTATAGTGAGTCGTACATTTAGTTATAATCATTCGTACATTTAGTTATTATTTTTGATGTAATAATTCGAGATTTAATATAATTTTTTTATTTTTTTTATTTTTATATAATAATTCAAGATTTAATCTAAAATATTTCTAATTATTATTATTTTATATAGTAATTAAAATTTAATATAATATATTTTATTTTTATTATTTTTAAATAGTAATTCAGGATTTAATACTCATCATATTTTTATTTCTTATTACATAATATATATTAATATAATATATATCATGCAATTTATAAATAATATATATTTTTTAATTATTTCAAAAATAATTTTAGATTTAATATAAATATTTTTAATTTTTATTATTTTTGAAATAGTATTTTAATATATATAATATATAATGTATAGAATATATATATAAAATATATGTTATATATAATATATAAATATATAATAATTTATATTATTAAAAATATATTTAATATATAAATATATAAAATATGTATTATATATAATATAAAAGATAAGGGAACCGACTCCCCATATATCAATATATGATAATTTAAGTTTTAATATAAAATATTTTTATTTTTATTATATAATATATATTCTTTTTTATATATAAATATTTAATTTTTATTATTTTTAAATGATAATTCAAGATTTAATATAAAATATATTTTTATTTTTTATTATCTTTAAATAATAATTTAAGATTTAATAAAAATATTTTTAATATTTTATTATTTTTAAATATTATTTTTAATAGGTATAATTGGTATATGTAATTTGTATA
>JBBYHK010026837.1:0-10264 GCA_038382065.1 Adansonia grandidieri | reverse complement strand
TGACTACTTCAATAAACCTCGTATCAAACTGCTTCTTGACTTCTTCGTTAATTTTGATAAGTATTTTTGGCTTCATCCTCCTTAACTTTGCCGGATTGGTTTGCATCCGGGCTTGATGAAAAGCTTATGGACCACTATATCAGTGTCCAGTCCTGGCATGTCTTGATATGACCAAGTGAATATATCCTGATATTTCTGGAGTAATTCTATTAGCTTAGTCCTAGTCGTTGATTTTATTAAGATTTTAATTCAACCTCCTTTCGATCCTCCTAAGTACCTAAATTTATTACTTCCGTTGGGTCTTCATAAGGCATGATCTGTTTCTCCTCTTGCTTAACTAATCGTAAGAGGTCTAATGGTATGGAACTTTCTTCGAAATCTTCTTCAGGATCAACTTCACTAGCACAAATTGACTGATCGAAATCGATCTTCAAAGACCCATCAAACATATCCATGTCACTGTCGTCAGGACACCTAAAAAGGTAAAGAAATAAACATTGCAAATGGCACACACACAACTTAGGCATTCAGATAAGAATGGGGGCAAAAGAGTAATTGAGACAAAGAGATTGAAAAGTGATGTAGGCATACAATATGGAATGATATATGCAAAAGTCATTTCATCGATAATGTTTAATAAAAATGCTCCTTACATAGGGCACCTATTTGCCTTTGGGCAAGGGCAGGTAGATTTTCATTTCTGGACATTACATGAAAGGAACAGGAAAAGTGCAGGGGCTTCCATCATTACCCCATCATCAAAATCAAGTCTTGGTGGAAGGACACAAATTCTATGGCTTAGTATCCTAGAGAACGAGGTAGTAGAGGGCTTTGTTTAAGATGACCAAGACATCTTTAGCCTTTTGCTTTTTTGGTTGGCTTGAATCGATTCATCCTCCCGAACAGAATATCTCATGGAGAGACGAAAACATTATTTGCTTTGATTCCCCCTCTTGACCAAATGATCGTGTCATCTCCTAGTTGCAGATCCTCTTTCTTGTTGCCTTCTCGACTGTGCCTTAGCCTTGAATCTTAACCTTTTTGGTTGACTTGAATGGTAACCTGTAGAGCTCGGGCCATCCCTTGTAGATTTTTGCCAATCCCTTTTTAGGCATGTGAACCTTTGCCAGTGGTCATTTTTAAACCCAAGTAGGTACTCTTTGACAGGTGGGTTTTAACTATTGGCAATCCTTTTCCCATAAATGTTGCATTAATGAACTCAAAGGATTGGAATGATGAATCTAGTGCATCTTCATTAGGCTCTATATAGATATCCTCAGTGAAAGCAGTGGTGATCATTTTTTCTTCAGCTTCGACAGTGACTACTTTGTCATCTATCACAAATTTGAGCTTCTGATGGAGAGAGAATGGGACGGCTCCAGCAGAGTGTATCCATGGCCTTCCTAATAGGCAGTTGTAAGAAGGATTAATATCCATAACTTGAAAGTCCACTTTGTATGTACATAGGCCTATCTGGAGCTGGATTGTGATATTTCCAATTACTTTGCAACATATTCCATCAAAAGCTCAGACTATGGTGTGTCTACTCTTGATGTTGGACTAATCGATAAGGAGTTTGCTTAATGTAGTCATAGGCATGACATTAAGGGCTGACCCATTGTCGATGAGTATTTTGGGCAAAATACATCCCTTGCAATGGGTAGTGATATGCAGAGCTTTATAACTGCCTTTACCTCCACGTGGGATCCCATCATCAGTGAAGGAGATATAATTATCGGCTGTGATGTTGTTCACTAGCTGATCCAATTTATCCATAGAGATATTTGATGGCACGTATGCTTTATTTAACACCTTCAGTAATGTATTTTGGTGAACTTCTGAATTAAGAAGCAGAGATACCATAGAGATCTTTATGGGTTGTTTGCTTAACTGGTCCACAATGCAGTATTCACAGTGCTTGATGAACTTGAGAAACTCCATGGCTTCTCTTTCACTCACAACTTCTTTGACTTTCTTGGGCTTAAAATTTTTTGATTGGGCCTGAGTGGTACTAGTGCTTAGAGATACATCAACCTTATTTTTTTCTTGAGCTAGGGGAGCATAACACCAACAGCTACAAGTTAGGTGACTAACTCCTGATAGTTCCATTGCAGCAGTTACAGAGGTTAGTTCTCTGATTATCACTATCTGATTCTCGTATTTTCATGGGATAGCTTTGTTGCTTTTATACGGGAATGGTTTAGGTATCTCCACAACTAACTTTGTTGTAGGTATAGAAAAACTAATCTCGAAACTTGACTTACCATAAAGAATAAGGGGTCAGTTTCTGTCGTAACGTGGCTGCGTGGTTTCATCCCTTATCATGTTGATAGATTCAGCAGCAAGTATGGTTTCTTGATAGAATTCTATCTGGCCTTCATTCATCATTCTTTGTACTGTGGACCTAAACTCCTCATATATTTGTAAGGTATGACCTATAACTGTGTAGAAGTCATAGAAGTTGTCGGGATTGTCTTCTAATTTTTCTGTTGCGTTAAGCAACCCAACTTGAATCAATGCTTGCCAGACCAAGAACATTGGCATCCTTACATCCTCCATGCTTGCCTTGACTTCATATTTGTTCTTAATGCAGATCATGTTTGCAGTTGGCTCTATGTTGTTTGGTAAAGGATTGGCAGCAACATTTGGTCCCTAGCTTGTCCCAAACTGCAAAACTTTTGAGTTAATTAGATTTTGCACATTTCACTTGAAAGATATTCAGTTCTCGATGTCATGCCCTCCGGCCCTAGCGTGGTATTCACAGTGGCATTCAGGTTGTACCATTGTGGGTATGGCAGCTTTTTTTTTGGGACATAGATCAGAGTCACTAAGTGATTCTGGAGCAAAGTTTGGTAGAGCTTCTTATAGGTCATAGGGATAGGATCAAAGTGTTTCCTTTGTTGAATCGAACCTCGATTGCTAGGTGCATTATTGGTTGTTCAATGGGTATTTTGGTGGACTTGCGGAGAGTAGCTTTGTGGTGGGTTTGATGGGATTACAAATGATGGGTTATAGGTTATGGCGTAAATTGGCTACGAGGATATTGTGACGAAATAAGAATGTGGCATGCTTGAGTAGCGAAGGTTGGGTGCTTGATGCTATCTTGGCTGAGATGAGCCAGCGTAATTTAAGGCATTGGCCTTTCCTTCTTTCTTCTTATCGACAATGGGCTTCTTACTCGATCCAGCTATTTCCCTGGCATACATTCTACCACTCTTAATGGCATCATCGAACATTTGTTCTGAGAGAACTAAGTCTGCAAATTTCTTGGTGGCATTCCCTATGAGCTTCTTGTGATAAAGAGCACGTAAAGTGTGAAAGAAAGTGTCTGTCATCTCTTTTTCTGTAAGGGGAGGCTAGACTAGAACTGCTTCTTCTCTCCACCTTTGGGCGTATTGCCTAAACCTTTCATTGGATCTCTTCTCGAAACTCATCAGGGAAAGTCGATCAGATGCCCAATCTAACACGTGCTAGTATTGATTTAGAAAGGCCTTAGCCAAGTCAGCCCATGATTGGATTTTCACATTATCTAGCTCGATATATCACCGAGCTACTACTCCAGTGAGGCTATGCTGGAAGTAATGGATGATGAGCTTTTTATCTTTCTCATACCCGACCATCTTTCATAGGTACATTCGGACATGGACGAAAAGGTCGATGGTTCCATTAAACTTCTCAAACTCTGGGACTTTGAACTTTGGAGGAATGACAAGGTTGGACACTAAAGACAGCGATTGCGCGTCAAGAGCTCTGAACTTGTCACTCCCTTCGATAGCTTGGAGGCATTTTTCTAGTAGCTAAAATTTGTTCACTTCTTCCATAGTCATGGTGGACTTTTGACCTTCTGTTTTCTTTAGTTTCTCATGGTCAAGGGTTATCGGATCTGTCGATAAGACTCATGTTTTCACCCCTTGAGTACCGGAATGAATTGACCTACCGCAATGGGATTTAGGTAGATGATTGGCAGAGCCTGAGCGACAGGTGTAGGAACAGGCCATTGTTCTTGTCTAGTTTCCTCTTGGGCAGGTTTTGGATTATTGGCAGGGGGACTTTTAGCGTTGGGAAGATCATTCCTTATTTCAGCAATGCTGGCTTGCCCTTTTTCTTTCATAGAGGTGGTCATTAGTTTCATAAGTTTTGCAATTTGATTTTCCTTTTCATATTGCTGACAAAGCATCTAGTCTTGTGATTCCTTAACCATTAGCTCAAGTCGTTCAACACGAGCTTCATGATCACTTTTGATGATTTATTTACGGTGTCATGTGTTGTAGCGGTGCGTGATGTAAGGTTCCATGTTCCTGATTGATTTCAGAATCCCTTACACTTTTATGGCCTAATTCCCATATTAGACTTTTATTTAAAAATGTATTTATTGATGAGCATTTATGATGCAATGATGAGTTAAGATAATGAATGATCAATGCAAGTGTAATGAAAATGGTGAAATTAAATGTGCATATGCATTGGAGAAAATTGATTCCTAGAATAGCTTCATCAATAATATAATTCATAAAGCCATAAAAACGTTTTTCTTTTATGACATGCTTACATCTGAAAGTATCTAACATGGTTACATTGTGTAATCACACGATCAAGAAAACCCAAAAGTTGTTGCTCACGATCTCTAACAAGTACAATGTCTTGCCTTATGGACTGAGCTGCTTTGATTATGTCATCCGCCTCTTGTTGAGCCATCTGAACTTGTTCAGTAAAGTGTTGATGCTGGGTTTGGTAACCCAGACGTGCTTGGTCGATTGTCACTTGCCACTCTAATTTGCATTACTCAGAAGCCCTTGTTAGTTAATTGATATGACCTTGATGAACCTGGAGAGATTGTTCTAACTCTTGGATTTTGTGAATGAGGGCATTTTCAGCCCTGGTCACTATTGCATCTCACATTTGGGCCTTGAGTCCTTAATTCCTTCGTTGGTAGGTGGAAGTAAGAGCACGTGCCCTCATGAACTTTTATTTGTTGGTTCTGACTTCCTCATTTTGCTAATTCAGCTTGCGGTTGAGAGTGGCAACTTTCACTTCCCATTCGACTGATGTCTTGCCAATACATCGGGACTTGTTAGCCTTTTAGAGTGCTACATAATCCCTGGTTTGGCTTTTGAGGTCATCTTTGAAGCAGTCCTTTTCTTTAATGACTCGATCCATTTCACTGCTCTTAAGATAGATATCCATCTCTAGTTAGCCCTTTTCCTCCTTCAATCGAGAGATTTCTATGGCAAAGGATGCCTTTTCTTGCTCGAACTCCCTCCTAAGTAGTTCGATATCAGAGGGCGATTCCTCTATTAGGATTTGCAGTATCCTAGAGTTGGGTGGTGGCAATGGATCGTTAATATGGTAAAGTCTCCATTCTTCGTATCCAGGAGTGCTGAGGCTTCTTCTCCAGTATCTTTCCATACAATGGACCTTCTTCTAAGCTTAGAAACCTAACTGCACTTTTTCTTTATAATTGGGCTCTCTGCATTCAAAATCCCAATGTCCCAAGTCTTAAAAGAACGGGATGAATTGCTAGCACTGGAATTGACACAATACCAATAGAGGAGCATAACTGGTATTTCCCTATAATCCTAGGAGCGGTACACAAGTGTAATCTCTACATCTGTACACAATCAACTGAGGGAACACCCATGGGGCTCTCCACATGATTTCTTCCTCCTTGATGTTTCATAATTCCTCAACCCAATGATTTTCTGTCTTATCTCGATAACATTCTTCCTTTAATACTATGGAAAGAGGACTGAACTTGAAGAAAAAATTTTGCCTGGTTCTTTCCTTCCTAACATAGAGATAACCTAGGAGCCATATCTAGAGCAATGGGGCATACCCGATAAACCTTTCTATTCCCATTCCTTTACAAAAGCTGAGGGTGCGATGGTTTCGACAATGATGGCAAAAGCATGGTTGATGTCGCAACATAGGCGAGAAAAGAAATCTGTGACTACCACTTTTACATAACCCAAAGTCTTTAGGAATATGACGAGCCCCTAGATTGCCAGAGCGTAGACATCTTGAACTTTTTTTTGGTCAGAAAGATTTACCATGGCCTCTTTCAAGCTGGCCCAAGAGATGCATTCGCTGCTCTCTTTTACTTTGACGTGACTATCAACCCATGCTTCTGTGGCTCCAAGAATTTGCCTCAACCTTTTCTTGAACGGAAGAGGTGATAAAGCTTTGCAGTAAATCCGATCAGACTTTGCCTTTTCTCTGTTAAGCGGAGTTGTGTATTCATTAATGGTAGGGACTAAATCTTGTTAATTAAAGGTGAAACATCGATAAGCCAGATTCTAAAACTGTGTCATTGCTTGCAACAAGCCATCATCCAACTAGACTCGAAGTAAGAGAGCTATATCTCTGTACTTTTTAGTGAAAGCTTCTTTCTTGTTGTTATCCTAATTGTCCCAAATGTTCTTCAATTCTTGACAATCATTCTGACAAAAATCGATCTTGACCTCTTGATGTATTTCTGAGACATAATCAGGCGAGGATGTCCTCATCTTAACATTGGTGACCTTCTGACCATGTTCTGACATTTTTAAAGGACTCAATAGTGGAGATAAGCTGTTGCTCCATAAATGATGGACCTTGCTGAACACCGAACCAGAACAATTGTCCTAAAATGATGATAGTCATGATAGTTATGATGAGATAATGCATGCACCAAAACACAAACAAAAGGAAAATAAGTTATTGGAACATATAAGAGACCAATGTAAGGAAATAAAGAATTAAGAACATCAGAACAAAATATTCATAACATGTCTCAACCAAGGTGGTGAGACGAGAAACGGGCAGCATTTCAGCATGCTAGGATGCAATCTGTCCTTTATGAGGTGATGCAATATCTTATTTTGATGGAAAAATAACCAACCAATAGTAATATTCATTTATCACCACTAGTGCGGATACACATTAAGCCATGACTCGAATAGCATAACGCGAATGATGGTTTTTGCTCATTATCTTTTATTTAGACAAATATTAGCCTTCATTTAGGCAGCACGATGGCATGTCTTGACAAATGATAAAAACGCTTATGCAGGTGACAATTGTTTACTCATTGTCAACTACATAATTATGGTAATTAAGAGTAAAGGTTAGGAATGTTTCCCCGACCCTATTCTCCGGGTATTCTAGTAGCATTTTGGTATGGTTTGACTTGGTTTAGCTCGTAGAGCTCACTATATAAGGTTTAGATTTATGCTTAAATAGGTGTCCGAATCGCTCTTTCATCCGGTAAGGATAGCCGAGGCACCCCGATCTTAGGCCCATCGCGGGTTTGGTGGAAAGGGTTTGATCGGGTGGATGTATTTCTCGATGCAAATCTGAGGGTTACTCACAAGAGACATAGGTAATTTACATCCAGGAAGTTATTGCCATGACTATGTGACTCACGAAGACGGATAGCTCACTTCCTCCTAATGATTGGGTTATAACCACACCATGGAGTTTGGGGAGACTCTAATGCTCGTGCAAGTGCACAATGTGTGATAGGGAAACGATCAAACCTTTTTGCTTACTTTCATAGTGCCATTTTTATTAAACTGATGATTATTCAAAAATAAGACAATCCTAACAATATTCCCAAATAAAAGATTAATTGACTAAACAAAAAAAAAGTCATAGTTAAATAATGATCGAAGATCAAAAGAACCAGGAACCTAGCAAGACACAGCTAGCTATTGGCCTAACTCTCTATACAATCCCCAGTGGAATCACCAAGCTGTCATAATATGCCCCGGGGTGGATCCTTACAGATCTATGGATGCATACAACTTAAAATATCTATCTAACTAGGAAATGTCTTCTTGACTGAGACTTTTCCTTTGTGATGTGATGAGAATGAAAAAGTATAGATTCTCAACTCGTGATATAGTGAAGGGAACCATAAGACGAATCACTCATCTTATTGGTCTCGAATGACCATCACGAAGTGGTCAATGCTTAGAGTCGCCACCGATCATTTTGGGCTAGGTATGACGAGATGCCTATTAAAACCTATGTTTTGAGTTACGAAACTCAAAACATCGATCTCGTGATCTACGTAGTACAAAGATTTGCCATTTAGGTTCAGGAGTTGGTTATGCACGATGAGGTATGAACCTTTTTACGATGCCCGAAATCGGTGCCTTACTAGCTATGTCTTATCTTGATTTTGATTCTTTCGATCTTCACTTATCACTATTTCGATATAACCTTCTTTTAATTTATGAATTTTATAGAAATACAATCTAGGTTTTGATGAAAAGATTTAATCTCATACACGCCCTGAAGAGATGGGGAATATAAAGATTTTCAATAAAAATGACCTCTGGATTTTACTTTGAAAAATGAAATATTCCACTTTAGGCACTGCAAAGATATCCACGCAGAATATTACCTTTAGTTTTACTTGAAATGTTTTGAAAACATGCATGCAAATAATATCACAAAGAAATCACGTTAGTACGGCAACGAATAAAGTAACATAACATGGACTATTCAATGCAATGATAAAGGGAAGAGATGGACTATTGGAATTCATCTTGCAATTGGCATTGATTATGTAGGAATAATTGAATCGACAATTTTCGAGATGCATTTGGGTTCCTTGATTGAACGAGGTTTTTTTGACACATTCATGAAAGTCTGGGAAGGAGAAAAATTTAATAGTTTAAAGACAGGGTTAGAGTATCCCCTCAGAAAGATAAGGTTAGAGCATCCCCATGGATGACAAATAATTCTGACAAAGGAAGATTTTTAAATCTTGTCAATTTTGAAAAGCGGGGTTGGCGAATGCCCTCGAAAGGTCAGGGTTGGAGTACCCTTATGGATGACAAATAATTTTGACAAAGGAAGATTTTGAAATCTTATCAATTTTGAAAAGCAGGGTTGGCGTATGCCTTCGAAAGGTCGGGATTGGAGTACCCTTGTGGATGACAAATAATTTTGACAAAGAAAGATTTTTAAATCTTAGCGAGGTTGAAGTATCCCCAAAAGTAACATGTTTGACACTCTTTAGAGAAATTGAGTTAGAAAACTTAAGTTAACAAAACTTTGCGATTTAGAAAACAAGTGAGCATTTTGCCGACTTTTGGCAAAAAAAATTATTATGACTAAGAATGGTAAAGATGCAAAATATATTAGTGCCTTATACGAGCTTGTGGGAGGTCAAAGCATGTTCTCGAGTCTGATCGGGGTGATACGGAGGCATTCGAATGTCTCAAGATGAAATTCGAGAAAATAACTTAATTTTGACAATGATCGAGAATAGGGGACAACATCGTGCGATCCCACTTTCTGAATTTATTCTGGATTGGTTTGAAGGTGTTAGAGGATGGACAAGATACCGTTAGAAAGGTCACTTGACAAGGGCCAATCTAAAAATATTCCTAATATCACCAAAAAATCATTTTATAGGTAAAATAAATTTTCAAATTTGGGTCAATTACGTGACTAACAGACCATGCAAGGAAAAGGGTGTGTCAAAATTTGAAAAATTATTTCAGACTCATTTGGTATCAAACAATTGCAAATAATACTTTCCAGAAAGGGAATTTCATGAACTTTTTAGGAAAAATGTTGGACAGATTTGGAAAAATCATTTAGTAGGCCTAAATGGCCCAACCAGAATGCATTTTGTTAACTCTAGGGATTCCGGATAGTCTAGGTTTGAAAAATCATAATTCTTTCATCTGGCCTGATCCAGGGATGAATAAGCCTTCTTTTAAAGATATTTTGACACACTTTCATAGAAAAATATTATAAAATTCATAAAAAATCGTCTGGGATTTTAAAGTGATTTTTCAATTTGTAACAGCGATGCTATTAGCAAGGGACAAAGCAAAGCAAAGGATATTTCTTATTTTATCTATGTTTACAGGTCCAAACTTGAGTCATCGACATTCGAACATCCATGACTAAAGGGAAAGAGTGGCATGAGCATTGCAAACTCATTTGCACAGCCCCAGAGTAATTTGGGATGATGAAACAACCCGTTGATCATACCACTCAAGGTTTTGACTGAAAAACAAGGCACGAACATTAAGGGAACAAGTGCAAGGTGATTTTCATTGGAAAATCAGAAGTTTTAAGCTCGTTTAATCAGGATTACAGATCTAGAAAACTTCATCTTCCCTAAGTTTTTTTAGTTAACTTTAAGGAAAATGCTAAGTTCATGCTAGTCTTCATTGGTTTAGGTTAGCATGCTTGGCTTGGGGAGGTTTTGAAAATTAGTTTTTTTTTTTTACAGCCATCAAATATGCACTTTGACAAGGAG
>JBBYHK010026827.1:0-10264 GCA_038382065.1 Adansonia grandidieri | reverse complement strand
TCAAATTAATTTTAATCATTTGAGTAAGTTTTATATTATTCGAGTTATTTAGAAGTCTAATTGATAAATTAAAAATTCGTTCGATCATTTTATTCTTCAACAAGAGGAAAAGTTCTTAATACATAAAAACATTTATTATTTGTTTATGCAACAATTGATCAATCAAGTTTAATAATTTAAGCAAGTTTACTCTCATATACTAGAGCTATTTAGATGTATAATTAATATATATAAAATTTATGTAATCGTTTTACTTTTTAATGTGTTGAAAAGTGACTAATACATAAAACATTAACTTTTTCTCTATTCAATAGTAATAAAATTAAATTTAACCATCTGAACAAATTTCATATCAAAAGCTCAAATTATTTAAATGCGTAACTAAAAAATATACAATTTATTTGACCATTTTATCATTTAATTGGTCGAAAAGTGCTTAATAAATGGAAGCACTACACCTAAACCATCAAGGTCATGAGGAGAGCCAGTAAGTTCAATACTAACAATTTAAGCTCGACGTTGATGGGGCAGCTAAAAGGAAGCCCAGAATGGCTGGCTGTGGAGGTGTCTTGAGAGGTGGAAAGAGTAATATTTTGGCCATGTTCTCGAGTCCATTGGGTGTTCTGGATTCAAATGTTGCTGAATTAGTGGCTATTAAAATGCCGTTGGAACTTGTCATCAAAACTGAGTGGAAGAAAAAGATTAGATTTATTGTGGAATCATATTCGATTATTGTTCTCAATTGGTGTAAAATCTATTGTCTCGACCTTGGAAACTTTGGAATATTTTCATTCATATTGATACTGAACTGATGAAGATTGAAGAGGTTAACTTCATTAACATATATAGGGAAACTAATAGTATGGCTGATGCTCTTGAAAAGCGAGGGAATATTTATAGGCCGAGTGTTCAAGGCAAGGAGGTAAGTAATTGGAGCTATGTTCATAGAAATCTTGGAAATGTTAAATGGGTGTTAATCTGAAAATATCCAACTCATTTAAAGGATCTTGAGCCAAACCATGGTTTATAAGTTTGAAGCAACGTTGCAATGTTTACTGCAAAATATGAGGAGTTAAGATCATTATCCTTTGTGTGAAAGAGAAACAATGTTGAATTATTTAGATGTAAAACAGACACATTTAACACTTTTTTGATCATCTGCATTTAATAGAGGTAGAAAATGCTTAATACACAAAATACTAATTTTTATCCATATGAAAAGATCAAATCAAGTTTAACAATTTGAGGATGTTTAATATCATATATTGAAGTGAGTTGTGCATAACTAGTAAATATAAAGCTTTTTTTACAATTTTATCCTTTAATGAATTAAAAAATACTTTATACATTAGAAACACTAACTTTTTCATGAAATAGTCATCAAATCAAACTTAACTATTTGAGTAAGTTTAACAGCACAAAATCAAATTATTTAAATATCTAACTAATAAATATAAAACTTATTTAATGATTTCGTCCTCTAATAGAATGAAAAGGGCATTCATAGAGATTTTGATTTTGTTGTGTGGTGGTCATACCAAGCGTCGCTTTTCTTGTTTCTTGTTTTTCTGTTTTGGTAAATTGCTATTGTATGCTGCTTTTGGTGACAGGTTGTTCCTGGTTTTCATGCTTATATTTGTAATAGAATGTTTTAGCTTAGCCAAAAAAAAAACTCATAAAACGCTAACTTTTTATCTATGAAATGGTCATCAAACAAATTTAACCCTTTGAGCAAGTTTAAAGTCGCACACTCTTGCTATTTAATTATTTTTTTGATTATTTTATCTTTTAACGAGTGAAAAATTGTTTAATATATAAAACATTAGCTTTTTTTTTTTTCATGCAACAATCATCAATTTAATTTAACCATTTGAGAATATTTAATATCACTCACTTGAGCTATTTAAATGCATAATTGAAAAATATATAACTTATTTAATCATTTTACTCTTTAATACGTCGAAAAGTTTTTCATGCACCAAAATACTAGCGTTTTTGTCTTAGTGCTTTAGATGTTATAAATTTGGTCATTGTCATTATGAATGTTATGATAAGCTATCTAACGACAAAGAAAAGGGAGAGAAATCAAATTTTGTAGAATAAAGGGAAGTAGAAACTTTAATGATGGTAGTTTTAGTTTGCAAGGAACCTGAGTTAGATGTTTGGTATATGGATACGGGTTGCAGCAACCACATGTGTGGAAGTAAGTCTTCTTTTTCTTTATCTGACGATAAAGAAAAGAGAGAAAATCAAATTTTGCAGAATAGAAGGAAGTCAAAACTTTGATGATGGTAGTTTTAGTTTGTGAGGAGCCTGAGTCAGATGTTTGGTATGTGGATACGAGTTACAGCAACCACATGTGTGGAAGTAAGTCTTCTTTTTCTTATTTAAATGAAGACTTTCATTCTACAGTAAACTTTTGTGATTGTTCTATTTTAAATGTGATAGGAAAGAGTAATATTAACATAAGAACCAAGAATGGTTTTGAAGAAACAATTTCCAATGTTTTTTATGTTCATGACTTGAAAAGCAATTTGTTAAGTGCTAGCCAATTGCAAGAAAAAGGGCCATGTAGTCATTATTCAGAAGGATGCTTGTGAGATATATGACCCCACTAGGGGGGCTATCATAGTAGTTCAAATGAGTACAAATAGGTTGTTTCCATTAAAGCTTGAAAGTGTTAGATCATGCTTGATAGCCAAAGTGAAAGACCCTTTATGGCTGTGGCATTTTCGTTATGGTCATTGGAGTTTTGGTGGATTAAAGATCTTTTAACAGAAAAATATGGTGGTAGGCCTTCTTCAAATTGATGTTCCTTCTTAAGTTTGTGAAGAATATGTTGTTGTCAAACAACATCATTTTCAATTTCCTCAAGGAAAATCATGAAGAGCAAAAGCTATTCTAGAGCTGATTCACTCCTACATTTATGGGCCAATGAAACCATTTTTTAATGGAAGTAAAAAATACTTAATTACTTTCCTTATTGACTATACTCCAAAAACTTAGGTTTATTTTTTATAAGATAAATTAGAAGCTTTTAGTTCATTTAAAAGCTTCAAGGTACATGTGAAAAATGAAATAAGAAAGACCATTAAAACCCTCCATACTGATCATGGTGAAGAATATTGTTCAAAAGAATTTCATTTCTTTTGTAATGCTCATAGCATTCGAGGAAAGTTGACAGTTGGTTATACACCACAACAAAATAGTGTATCAAAGAGGAAAACTAGAACCATTCTCAACATGGAGAAGCTTGCTAGCAAGGGGGAGAATTCTAAAGAATTTTTGGCAAGAAGCAGTAAATTGGACATTCACATCTTGAATAGAAGTCTTACTTTTGCCTTTGATAACATGACACCAGAATAAGCTTGGAGTGGATGAAAACCAACTTTAGATCACGTTGAAATTTTTGGTTGCATAGCATATGCACATGTTCCAGATGAGAAAAGGAAGAAACTTGATGATAGGGGTGAAAAATGTGTCTTTCTTGGTGTTAATGAAACATCTAAAGCTTATAAATTATACAATCTATTAACAAAAAGGATTGTGATCAGTAGAGATGTTGTTTTTGACGAAGCAATTAGTTAGGATTAGGATAGACAACAACATACTCCAATTGTTTTGGATAATGATGTTAAAGAGAAAAGGCAGCTAACTTCAGCAAGCTCCATGCCAGAGAGTTCATCATTTATAACCTTAATAGTTGTTGAAACTTTACCAATAGTAGCAAAATTTATTGATGCAGCTGCTCAAACTTTCCACCATGTTCGAAAAAAGGCCTACATGGATGAAAGACTATAAGGTAACTGGAATTGATCAAACATAAGATGCAATCACCCACTTTGCTTTATTTTAAGATTATGATCCTATAACTTTCAAAAGTGCTATCAAAGAATCAAAATGGCGAAAGGCGATGAATGATGAGATTGAAGCCATTGATAAAAATGACAATTGGGAACTTTGTGATCTTCCAAAAAGGCATAAGACTATTGCTGTAATGTCGGTTTTTAAAACAAATTGAAGGAAAATGGTGAAGTTGATAAGTATAGAGCACGATAGGTGGCGAAAGGGTATAAGCAATAATACAGGTTGACTATACAAAAGTTTTTGCTCCTGTTGCAAGACATGATACAATTAGATTGGTACTCACAGTGGGTACAGAACTCTTGGCTGATCTTTCGGCTGGATGTCAAATCTGCATTCTTACATGGAAACTTAGAGGAACAGGTATTTGTAGATCAACCTCCTGGTTATATTAAGATAGGAAAAGAACATAAAGTTTATAGGTTAAAGAAAGCTCTTTATGGATTAAAACAAGCTACATAGGCTTGATATAGTCGCATTGAAACTTTTTTTTTTTAAGGTTTTCAAAAATGTCTATGTGAGCACACACTTTTTGTTAAATTTGGAGATGAAGGGAGAATCCTCATTGTCTGCTTATATGTTGACGATCTTGTATTTATTGGAAATGATAGTGTTATGTTTGAAGAACCCAAGAAGTCTATGATTGTTGAATTTGAAATGTTAGATCCCGATATGATGCATTACTTCTTGGCTTAGAAATAATTTAGTCTGCTAATGGGATCTTTCTTTCTAAAAAAAAAAGTATGTGCGAAAAATTCTGGATAGGTTTTGGATGCGGGATTGCAATCCTGTTAACACTCTGATTGAGTTTGGCTTACAGTAAAACAACAACCATGAAGGAAAGAAGGTGGACAACACACTGTACAAGCAAATTGTATGCAATTTGATGACTTAACTGCAACAAGACCAGACATAATGTATTATATGAGTTTAATTAATAGATAGATGGAAAATCCAACAGAGATGCATCTATCCGCTATCAAGGGAATTTTTCGTTACTTGCACGGAACTAGAGATTTTGGGCTATTTTATAAGAAGGGTAAAAAGTCAGATCTATACAGGTTTACTGACTATGATTATGCAGGGGATCAAGATGATAGAAGGAGCATTTCAGGGTATGTTTTTATGTTGGGCACAGGAATTATTTCATGGTCCTTTAAGAATCAACAAATTGTCACTTTATCGACTATAGAAGCTAAATCTATCGCCGCAATAGCTTGTGTTTGTCAAGCTATCTAGTTGAGGAGAATTTTTAAAGAATTATATTTCAAGCAAGAAGAAGCTACCATAGTTTTTTGTGACAACAACTCAGCCATCAAACGCCCAAAAAATCTTATACTACATGGAAGAAGCATACACATTGATGTAAAGTTCCATTTTTTTTAAAAGATTTCAGTAATAATGGAATAATTGATCTAAAATATTACCAAAGTGAAGATCAACTGGTTGATATATTTATAAAACCTCTAAGAAATTTTCCCTTCCCAAATCTGAGAAGGTTGTTAGGCACTTACACCTTGGCCAATAGTAGTTAAAGGAGTTATACGTGCAAACTGAAGCTTAAAAACTTTCAATTTAAAGGAGGGATTGTTGAATAATTTATTGCATGTTTTATTGTACTAGGTCAAGGTTGTTCTAGTTTTTGGGGAGTTTGTTACTATTGTTTTGGATAATTAGATCATGTAACCTAGTTTTCAATAATTGGTTTTGCATTTTAAGCTATATTTTAGCTATTTTTTGGGTTAGAAATTAGCCTGTGAAGAGGCTACAAGCCTTTTGAATAAAGTGTGAAGTAGTCAGATAATCTCATCTTCCCTTGCCTTTTTATGTTATTTTTTGCTTTCTCTTTTGCTATAACAAACCATGCGAATGTCACAATAACAACCATGCATTCATACATATGGATATTTTCTTGGTTTGGGCACTTGAAACTAGAAATGACAAAATGAACTCGAACCTAAAACTCGCCCGAAAAAGCTCGAGCTCGAGAAAATCCAAATCGAATCCGATTTGATCAAAAAATCAATGGCCTGAACACAAGAAAACTCGAACCGAAATGAGCCCAATCTCAAATGGCCGAAACTTGAGAAAACTTGAACACAAAGTGGCCTAAATCTGAAATGGCCTAAACCTGAAATAATCCAAACTCGAAATGACTCAAACCCAAAAGAGCCTGAACCTGAAAAAACTCGAACTTGAGTCTAACCGAACCCGAATCCAAATTTGATACTAAAAATAAATATGATATTATAATTACATAATTTTTTATAAAGCAAAAAACTTTAATTATTAATTTTATTTTAATATTTTTTTAATAATTTAATAAATATTAAAAACTTAATTTATACTTTATATATGATTAAACCTGCTCATGGATCGAGCTGAGCCGCGACCTGAATTTTTTTAAAATCCTAAGCCCAAACCCTTATTTAATGTTTCAGGCTTGCCGGTTTATGCTAGAATTACTGTTCATGATATTGAAAAATATTTTTTGTTAATATTTATATATTTTATAATTAAATTTAAATAAAATATATGTTATGTTAATTTAAAATCATTGAGCCAGACTGGGTTAGTCTGAAACAAAAATATGAAAAACTAGGTTGAGCTTAATTGGGGTGGGTAGCCTGACCCTTGAACAGGTTTATATATTATAAAATTATAATTTATCAAAAATAAATCTTATCATGAGCTTTGAAAACATTTTCAATAAAATATATCATCTATATATCATATTTTTTTAATTTAATTAGTTAAACGTATTAAGTATTGAGAGTTTATGTATTTTAATAATAAAATGTTAAATACTTTTTTGAATATTATTATTATTATTATTATTATTATTATTATTATTATTTTAAGTAATAATAATTAGAGTCTGATAATAGTATAACAAAGTAATAAGATAAATTAAAAAACACGAAAGCCATAATAGATAATACTATATCAAAAATAAAAAAACTCACATGTTAAATGAGCAATTAGACCTACTCATGGGCCAAATAGCTTGCTCAGCCCAATAGGCCCGGCACGATCAGACCTATATCTTAGATTTTAAGTTTCAGGCAAACTCGACCCTAAACAGTACTTTTAAAATAAAATAATATTATTGAACTTTAATTATAAAATATATAAATATTAATATAAAATAATCTTTAATATTATGAACAGTAATTTGTGCTTAAATGCGCGGGCCAGGTTAAATTTAGCCCTAAGTTTAGAATTCAAAGTTTTTTCAGGTCGCGGTTGGGCTTATGGAAATCAACTAAGATTTTTTAGGGCCGGGCTGAGCCAAACTCGGGCCTGGGCTTAGAATTCAAAATTACATAAAAGTGACTACATTTAACATAAAGTAAAAAAAAATGTAAAACATACTCGAACCCAAGCCCAAAACCTAATCCAAAAAAGCTCGAAACTGAAAAGATCTAATTCCGAATTGGCCTAAACTCGAACAGGTTCGAACTTATACAAGCCTCAACCGAAAAGAGCCCGAACTCAAAAAAGTCAAAACTCGAAATGATTCGACCCGAACGTACTTAAACCAACTCAATTGCCACCTCTACCTGAAACATGAGAAAATTAAAAAAAAAAGTTAACGACTTAAATTAATTTATTTCTTATGTATCATGACAGCAGCTTTTATTAAAAGAAATGAAATTGATAAATTAAAAATAATTTAGTCATCTTAAAAAATGGATCTATTATTAAGACTGAGATTTAGTACTCAAGTATCAATATAATATTTACAATAGTAATATTAGAACTATTTTTTTATAATAGTACCATTTAAATATTAAAAATGTGTATATTAATATTAAATATTTTTAATACTTCAAAAGTATCTTTAAAATATAAAAATAGTTGAACATTACTATGTTAATATTTCTAAAAGTAAGTTTTCAATAAAACTAAATACATAACTATTTATAAATGTAATAATTTATCAAGTTGAATCCAATCTTAAAACTTTTGTCCTTGAGTTGTTTTGCGGGTAAGCAAGATAGTTAGTATCATACCGGTGGTTGTATCATTTTTATTTTGGTATAGGTACATATCGGTATCAGCGTATTTTAGTATACCATTTCAGGTTTATCGAAGTTTGAATATTTTTAATTTTTATATATAAAATATTTTCAAATATGAAATAAATGAGATTAAATAAATTTTATATATTAAATATTCATCAATTATATATAATGTTCTAAAAAAAACTTCATCAAATATAAGAAAATCAATATCAGTTAAGTAGTAAAGCAGAAATTTTTTAATGATCATTAAATTTATGAATAATTATAGCTAATATTCATCAAATTTATGAGTAATTATGTATAGTATTTATCAAATTTAAGATCAATGTTGGTTTAACTTTTTTTTACAAGCTTATATTATGTACCAACAGGTACGATCGAAACAAGCTGGTACCTATAGGTACGACCGGTATAGACCAAAACCAAGACCGAAACGAAGTCAACTATCGTTGGTACCGTTATATGTTAAAACCGATACGTATCGGCCGATGCGATCGGTACCGATACGGTACCGATAACACTGCGGGTAAGTCTAATTTGGGAAAACGTTAATTTGATGTTTATAAGAAGAAAAAGTGTAATTTATGAATTGTCTTTCTTAAATTTAATAAAAGTAATGTTAATAGAAAAATTCTTTTAAAAAGGCAATTAAATAATCTTTCATTAATGCTTATAGTAACCTTTTAAGAAGATTCAAAAATAAATTTATAAAATATTTATTTAAACATTAAAAAATGTGTTAAGTTATCTATGTTTTAAAATTTAATAACAAAAAGAAAAATACTATAGACTAAATAAAAAATATCATTTTAAGCGAGTCAATATTATAATTAAGGTGTCCATAGGTCAGGTTAGATTACATTCAAGTCAGGTTGGATTTAAATATTGTATCAACACTATATATACTTGCGTGAGTTAGGCTCAACCCAAAATATGTGCTTAAAATTCTATGCAGATCCGTCTATATTTGTAAATGGGTTGCCCAAGCAAATCCGAGTTAAAATAACATGTTATTTTTAAATTCATCTTTAGTAATTTAATTTTTTTTTACTAAGTTTCAAGGTATGAATAACATAACATAAAATTTTAATGTTTGTATTATAATATTATAAATGCATTTATTCTTTTTATAAAATAAATTATATAAAATATATAAATATTAAAATGATATATTTATGTAATTGAAAAAAAATGGTTGGAATGGGTTAAAATTGAGCTTTGAATGTTGGAGTCTGGGGTTAACTTATTTTTAAACAAGTTTTTTTTTTTGCCTGCTCAAACTCATTTCTTGGGCCCAGTATTTTTGTCTAAATTCTCTCAAATATCAGAGATCTTTCAAACTTAGATAGATAATCCGACTGTCGATAGGTCGAGATTGTAACATTCAGTAGTATTTGATTGACTTGGACAGAATTTTGAGCCTAAATTGTTGGTCGGATTAGGTTTGAGTAAGCATGTAAATTGTTAACATGCTTAGTTTTGACATGAACCTCGCTTGCTTGACAGAAAAATATATAATATATTTATAGTTTTATTATTAAAATAAAATAGGTTAAGGTTAAAAAATTTTATCCTCTAAAATCAACAAGTTAACAATGTTAGACACGAAACGAAAAAAAAATTAAAATATAATATAAAATATGAAATAATTAAGTGAAGAATTTTTATCCAAGACAAATCTAGAAAAAAATAATAAAAAAGTCAAAGCCCTCTTTTAAAGAGTTCTCGAGCATATGAAGATAAAAGATAAATATGTGAACAATATATCTAGCATTAACTTTTAACAAGCGTAAAAAATCAAAAAAAAAAAAAAGGACAATATATGAATTGATAAGTCCCACTACACTTGATTAATACTTTTAAAAATAAATTAAAAATCAAATTCAATTTGATTAATCATTTAAAAATTATAAATTTAAAATATAACATATTAGTATTTATGTTTAAAAACAAAATTTAAATTAGATTTAAAAAGTTGATAACTAATTTAATTTACTAACAGATATAATTGTAAAAGTAATTTTTTAATATTTTAAGTTACTTTTTAATATTTTTATTATAATTTATAATCCAATAATATAGAACTTTTGGTGACCACAAAAATAGGCAAATATTCTTTTCTCCTTTATGTAATTTTCAAAAAGTGACAAACATTTTAACCTTTCGTTTTCGGTCCTTGCATGATTTGCACCGGTAAGATCTAGTACCGTAGTTGACGATTTTAAAAAGGGGAAAGATTCCAAGGCTGGTTTCCTTTTTAGAAATTGGAACATTTTGTGCAACATGTCAGATTTAATCGGTTAATCAATTTACATCATGTGAAGGAGATGAAAAAGAATCCAAGGACTTCGACTCTTTATTACTTTTGTGAA
>JBBYHK010026785.1:0-10267 GCA_038382065.1 Adansonia grandidieri | reverse complement strand
CTTGAAGGTACTTCTTAAGTGACTGATACTTGTCCAAGTCCTTATCATTTTTTTAAGGTATTTTTGCTTTCTGTTACTCCATTTGCTCATCGATGTCCAAGATTATAGGCCTCGTTAGTGAAGACCCTACACCTTGAAATCTTTGAATCAAATAGGATGCTATTGCAAGATTGATGTAAATGAATGGCTGAGTTAGTGGGATGTTTGCTGCCAAAGGATGCTGCCTATGCAATATCCCTTCTTGAACATTGATGGCTTCAGTACCACCATTTAAATTGATTGCAGGTTTGGCCAGTTCTTTTCTTGCCTTGACTATGCTTGTTTGCCCTTTTTTCTTTAATGTATTAGATAGTAGCTTGGTTAGTTCGACAATCTGAGCTTGGAGTTCCTCATTCTTATAGAGTGATTGCTCTTGAAACTCTCTATACATGAGTTTGAGTCTTTCAATGTGAGCCTAGTGATCATTCTCCATCGCTTTTCGATGACTGCAAGTGTTATACCGATGGCGAACTGTAGGTTCCATGTTTTAGAGCACCTTCACTTTAAATTATTATCGGATTAGGGTGATATGTTCATGCATATGTTTGGTGTAGTGAGAGTGAATATGCAATCATGAAGATGAATAAATAAAACTATGAATAAATTAGGTTTGTCATGCAAATGCAAAATGACAGTTAGATTGGGGGCAGCTTCCATTAAAGCAACAAAATGTTTCGACTACATATGATTACATTCGAAATTTCTTGACACAGTTACATTGCCTAATTACATGGTCTAAGAAATACAACAAGTCTTGCTCATGGGCTTCAGTGGGCAAGATATCACGTGTCAGGATCAAGCTACATCCATCATTCTCAGCCTCCAATTGAGCTACTTGAATTTGCTTTGTGAGACGATGATGACAGTCCTAATAGTTTTGGCATGCATGATCAACCACTTGAAGCTATTCTTACTCCCGCTGTTCGGAGGCTCTCACCAGTGCATTGACTTGGTCTTGGTAAGGTTGAAGAAAATGCTCTAAATCTTGAATTCTGAGTGTCAAAGCTCTATTTTTGGCCTATTTTACTCTCAAATCTCAGACTCAAGCTTCTAACTATTCATTCTTTCTTCAGTAAGTTGATGTAAGAGCACGGGTTCTAATAAGCCTTTCCCTATTAACCATGGTCGCTTCTCTTTATTAATGTAGTTTTTTCTTAACAGTAGTAATTTTTGTCCTCCACCTAATCGAAGACTTTCTACGTTTTTGAGACTTGCTTGCTTTGTTAAAGGCCACATAGTCTTCCTTCAAACTCTTAAGATCCTTCTTGAGATAGTTTTTCTCCTTAGCCACCCTATTCACCTTACCATCCCAAAGGTAGAGGTTAATTTTCAATTGACTATTTTCCTCCTTTAATTAAGGAATCTCCTTAGCAAAGGTTGCCTTTTCTTGTTTGAACTCTCGTTTGAGTAATTTAATCTCAGAGGGAAATTCATCAACTAGTATTTGTGATGTCCTAATAACAAATAAAGGCACGTGTCATTAATGCAGCGGATCCTCTATTCATCATATATTGTGGTCATGCAACTCCCTCTCCAATATTTTTCCATGCAACGGGTTTGTTTTTATTTATGAAAGGCCAACTAGACTTTTGAATTGTAAGCGGGCTCACCATAGTTAAAATCCCACGACTCTAGGTCTTAGACAAAAGGGGATAAATTGATGACATTGGAATTATCGAAAGACTAAAAGGAGTGCATAGCTAGTGCTTTCCCATAATCTTATGAGAGGCACACAGCCGTAATATCTACACTGATATATAACCGTTTGTGGGAAAAACCAAAAGGCCTTCCATGTTCTCCTCCCTATTTAGGTTTTGACACTTTTAGATCCATTACTCTTTAGATTTGTCTTGAGGCCATTCCTTTTTAAGTACCTTGGAGATAAGGCTAAAGTTGGGTAAGAAGTAATACAAAGTCCTACTTTCTTCGGGACCAAAGTGATTGTTAAGCCAAATATAAAGGAGCAGTGCACATTTGATGAAGCGGCCTATACCCATCTTCTTACAAAAATTAAAAGCTCGAATATTTTTGATAATGATGCTCGGTACAGGATTAATGTTGTAGCACAAATGAGAAAAAAATCCACTACCATAGCTTCAATATAAGCTAATGTCTTTGGGAATATAACCAAACTATATATCACCAAAGCGTAGATATCTTGGATTTTTTAGATGTCAATGGTACTCGCCCTTGCCTCCTTCAAACTGGACCATGAGATGTATTTATTGTTCCCCTTTTGTTTTGATGTGACTCTCAATCCAAGTCTCCATTGCCCCAAGGATTTGAGCTAATCTTTTCTTGAAAGTTTGAGGGTTCAGGGCCTTGCAGTATATTCTATCGACCTTTGCTCTCTCAATGTTGAGCAATCAATGTCTTCATCAATTATAGGGACTAAATCTTTATGATTGAAAGTGAAACACTGATATGCTAGATTCCAAAATTGAGATGCTGCTTACAACAAGCCAACATCCAAACGGACTTGGAGCAAAAGAGCAATATCTTCCTATCTCTTAGTGAATAATTCCCTTTCAGCATTGTCCTAATTGGTCCATATAATTCTCAGATCTTGCCAATCATTTTGATGGTACCCTATCTTAATCCTTTTATGCACATTGAGACATGCCTCAGTTTAAGGACATCTCCATCTTTACGCTGTAGGCATTCTGACCATGCTCATATTTCTTTGAAAGGCTTTATCTCTAAAGTGGACTGTTGCTCCATGACAAACACCCATTGATGAACACTGAATCATTGACCAATTGTCCCATGGTGATGGTGACTATGATGAAATGATGCATAGTGAAAAAGAAAGTAAAAAAGGAATATGTTAGTAACCAATAGAAAATAATAGGCAAAAGATAAAGAAATGAAAGACTAGCAACAAAAATGTATCATAAAATTTTCCCCGAGAATAGGTGGTATAATACCTAGGGGCAGACATGATGATCATGAATGTTGAGGTATTAAATGAGCAGCATGTTGGCATGTTCGCATTAAAATTGCCTCTTCACGAAGTAACATGATACCCCATGAGGACTAAGACTAACTGTTTGAACGGTGATGTTCATTCATCACCATCTATGTTAAATACATGCTAAGCCAGCATGATAGCTTATTTCGGTCAGATATAACTATTTTAAGATGGCATTGCAAGTAATGGCATTCGCTTGTCCTTACCTACTTATTAAAGAGGATTTGCCATTAAACATAGCAGCATATCCTAAAGGAAGGATCATGAAAATAAAAATGACAAACGCGGGTGACGATGTTCACCTATCATCGCCTATATAACCGTGGTATATAGGAGTAAAGGTAAGAAATGTTTCCTCGAGTGATCATACTCTTTGGTTTATTCTAGCAGTATCCGGTATGGTTTGACATGGTTTAGCTCATAGGTTTCACTATATGGGTTTAAGTTGACACCTATTTTGGTATTCGAATCGCGCCTTCATCCAGTAAGGATAGTTAAGGTACCCCGATCCTAGGCCCATTATAGGTTTGGCAGAATAGGTTTGATCTAATGGATGTATTTCACTATGCAAATGCAGAGGGGTACTCACAAGAGACATAGGTAATTTACACCCTATAGAGTCTTACCATGCCTATGCGGAGGGTTACTTACAAAGGCGAATGGCTTACTTCCTCCTAATAATTAGGATACTAACCATACCATGGTGTTTGGTGGGAATTTAGTGCAATTGCAAGTGTACGGTGTGTGTCAGGGAAACAATCAAACCTTTTGTTTTATTCCCATATTGCCATATTTATTCAAATTAACATCAATTTGGGAACAAATAATCTTTAACAAACACAGGACAAAAACATAAACAATAGAGATTACTAGGCAAAAATAAAAGATAATTAATCTAAATAATTATGGAGACTGAAAAACCAAGAACTGAGTGAGCAATAGCTAGTTAGAGGCCTAACTCTCTAGTTTGTCCCTAGTGGAGTAGCCAAGCTATTGCCACATGCCTGCCTTTAAAACTTTGGATGATCTAAAGGGTATATCGCGATCGATTTAAAAATAAATGATGGTTGGTTGTGGTCAAGCCTTTGAGTTATTCCATAATCGGGATTTGGATTAGGTATAATAATATGAAAGAGAGGGGGACCGTTAAGCGAATCGCTCATCCAATCAAGTCTTAGATGGCCATCGTGAAGTGGCCATAAACTTAGAGTCGCCACTGATCATTTTAGGGTAGGCAGGATTGGATGCCTATTGAAAACAATATTTCGAGTTATGTAACTTGAAACATCAATTCCAAGGTTTACAAAGTTTGAAGATTCGTTGGTTAGGTTTAGGAGTTAGTTACGCACGAGGAAGGATTAGCATCCCCGTAATGCCCGAAATAAATACCAACTAACTATATCTCACTTTGATCTCAGTTAAATAAGTTCCATTTGGTTTTTATTTAAATATAATTCCCTTTAATGCATGAAGTTTTGTAAATTTAGATTCAGGTTTTTTTGTTTTCTTTTTTAGAAAATTAGCTCATCTATGCTCCTCAGAGATGTGAGGAACATAAGGATTTTCACAATGTTCGGATTGGATTTGTATTAGGCACTGAAGAGATACCAACATGGAACATTATCTTGTAAATTTTATTAAAAAACTAATTTTAAACATGAATGCACGATAATCATTACAAAATAAGAGTTAGTAAGACAAAAAAAAGAAATAAAATAATATCATGAACAAGCAATCACAAACAAAAGAACGTAAAAAAGGGGACAATCAAAATGTATCTCATAATTGCCTTTGATTATCGAAGAATAGCAAAGATGACAATTTTAGAGACCGGTTAGATTCTGGGGTAATTTTGAGGTCAAAGATGATTTTAATCAAAGTAGTTTGAGGCATTCAAAAGAAAATTTTAGATTTTTTTAGGTAAAGTAGGGTTAGAGTATCCCCTCGGAGAGGTGGGGTTAAGAGTATCTCCGAAGATAGAGTTGAGAAAATATTTAGAAATAAAGAGAAAATTGAATTTTTGATTAAAAACTTGGTTGGAGTATCCTCTTGGAGTAGAGGGGTTAGAGTATCCCCAAAATTAAAATTTTTTTATAGCTTCAGATAAGGCTTAAGAATCTTGACGGTGGATCCAAAAGGAAAATTTAAGCCTTGAGTTAAAAACGGGTTTAGAGTATCCCCTCGATGCAATAAAGTTAGAGTATCTGCACTAGCAAAAATTTTAATACGGGGAAAGAAATACCTAATGTGAAGTCATTTTTTTTTTGTATTTTAGCCTTGACCCAAGTCTAAAGGGCTTATGTTGTGGGGAAACCAATCAGATGCATTTCGAGACATTCGAATGTTTCGATAAAAGGAGATTCAAAAATTAAGTTAAAAGCAGGGGATGACATCATGCCATCTCCCTTCCTAAATTTATTTCAGGTCTATCTGAAGGCTCTGGGAGGTGCATAAGGTACCATTGGAAAAATAACTTGATAAGGTTTAATGTAAAAATATTCCGAAAAACTTTGAAAACCACTTTCTAAGTGGAATTAATTTTTGAAATAAGGTTTGTCTTAACATGGCAGCATTTGTAGGGAAAATACAAACTAAACTTTGAAAAATCATTTCGGGCTCATCTCGAATTGTTAAATAGTGAACGATAACTTTTGAAAGATAATTTCATAAACATTTAGAAAAAAAATGTTTAAAAATTTTAGAAAAATTATTTGATGGGCAAAATGGGCTAAATAGGATATCGCCTATTGATTCTAGGAGTTCTGGATAGCAAAGGTTTGAAAAATTATAACTCCGTCATTCAAAATGATCTAAGGGCGAAGAAGACACCTTTAGAAAGGTATTTTGATAACCTTTAATTAAAAACTATCAAAACATAACGGGAAAATCTTTTGTGGTTCACAAATAATTTTTTAAATTCAAACTATAGTGCTATCAGGGCAAAAATAGGGAATTATTTGATTTTTTTGGGTTTCTTAGGGGTCAAACTCGAATTATAGATGTTCAAATGTCCACAATATAGGGAAAAGAATAACAGTGACATCACAAGTGCATTCCATAATCTCGGAGTAGTTTGGGATGATGAAACAACCCATTAACCGTGTCCCTAAAAAGGATATTAGCTCAAGATCAAGGCTTAATACTTTAACATAAGAAAATTGCATTTTGTTTCCATGAATCTGACCTAAAATGTTTTATTTGTCCCCAAGATTGGAAGACCACTTCTATGGAAACATTAAATTCATGCTATTCTTCATCTATTGGAGGTCACATGAACTTAACTTAGGGATTTCTTTTAAAAATTAGATTTTTAACAAACAAGCATGTATCTTAACAAGAATGACATGAACAAAACATAACATGCACAAATATAAACAAGGACTAAGCATGCAAACACACATAGGTGACATATTAACATGGAAATAGGTGACAAAAATGTGAGAATATGATAAATAATGTGTATGAACATATTTAAATAAAGGAATGCAGGCTAAGGTTGTCAAGACAACATTTTTATGTCATGAGACTCCTTAAAACATAAGAAAATGCATGAATATACATAAGACATGTTAAGGTGAACATTTAAGCATGTGTTAAGCATGTGAAAATAGATGAAACATGATAGAAAATGCATAAATAAGGGGCTATTTTGATGACAAAATGAAAGACAAGATATTTGGCCTACCATGCAACATCAAGGCATCAAGAGAACATCAACACTTTAAGAGTACCACTAACAAGGTAGCAATAATACATGAGAACCTTAGAAGGGTTATGGTAACATAGAGAGGTCACTAAGATGATGAAAATGTTGAAAAATCAAAGAACATGTAGAGTCAAGTGGAGAAAATATACCAAAAGTTTCAAGCTTCAACCTTTTCTCTAAGCAGCAATTTTAAACTTCACCTTTTTTTTTAGTTGAACAGCAAAGAGTGGTGAAAATGAGGGGCTTTTTAGTTAGGAATAGATAGAGGGAATTTTGAGAGGTACTATGAGTGAAATGAAGGTTTTTGGAAAGACTTCTGGTGATGGTTTTAAAGGCATCCGAAAATAGGAAAGAGTTTTTTTAGTTTTTTGGTGGTTAGAGAATATTGAAAGAATGACTACAAATGGGAGTTTTTCTGTTGGGGATCTCTTTTTTTTTTTTTTTTTGTTAGTTGAGTCTAAGGTTGGCTTATATAGTCATGTGGCTATGAAGACAAAAGATAAAAAAGTAAAGGCATTTTAGGGTTTTGGTGTATGTACTCATGCAGAGGTCAGGTACAATGCTCAGCTGCCATGCAAACCCATTGGTTTGCTTAACAAAAATAATGGATCTAAACTACTTTATGCAGTTAAGCATTGGGTAAGTTCAGCCTTACCCTTTAATAATTTGCAAAATGTCGCTTGTCATTGGCTATTTGGACTTTAAAATTTTGTTTAAATCCAATCATAAGCCTAAAAATGAAGCCTGGTATGAATTTTCATGATTTTTGGTGCAAGAAACGTGTTTGAATCAGATTTTGAATCAATGGTTCAGTAGCTGAAAAATGACGCAAACCAGGCAAATGTGTCTTTGTGTATTGATACACAAGGTAATTTTTACTCGTGAGTATTAATACAATGAAACATATATCGATACCGAGAGCAAAAATTTATTTCCAGTTTTGAGACTTAGAGTCCTATATCGATACTCCATGAACTTGTATTAATACACAAGCTTGTGTATCGATAGAACATGCTAGGTATCGATAGCACATCTTAGGTATTGATAGTAAACCCTCTTTTATCGATACTACATATGAAAATTCAAGTTTTTGGTGCCGTAAAGCCTCGTATCAATACTTGTGCACCTATATAACTTACACGTACCTACGGCTTCTAGATTTTCCTCAACTTGGTCGCAAATGGTAGGAAATTGATTCGTGTACTCATCTTAATAACTCTGGTGGTACCATAAAAAATGGCCTTCGATGCTTCATATTACATTTTTCTTTAATACAACCTATAGGCACTTTAGACCTTCCCAAAAAATTTTTTTGCCTGGTGCCGACTAGGCACCGAGTAGTCATCCCCTGTTTTTATTTTTATTTTTTGATTTTATCATATTTCACCTAAGTCTTAGGATGCCAAAAACCGGCCTGGACAAAATGTGCTATCTATAGGAGGTGTACATGACACAGCCCATATCCAAGTCAGGTATGTAAGCTAAAGAGGTTTATTTATGGACTAAAGCAAGCTTCTAGGAGTTGGAACTTCATATTTAATGAAACAATTACAGAATTTGGTTTCAAAAAGAATCCTAATGATCCATGTTTTTATAATAAGATAAGCATGTAAGTTATCATTTTCTTGTTGCTATATATTGATGACATATTGATTACAGGAAATGATATACTTATGCTGTAAACCAATAAGATTAGGCTGTCTAGACAATTCTTCATGAAGGATTTAGAAGAAGCAACATTCATTTTGGGAATTAAGATTTATAGAGATAGATTGAAATGAATGCTTAGCTTATTCCAATCCCTATACATATAAAAGGTTCTTAAAAGGTTTAAGATAGAAAACTCTAAAAGATGAAATTTGGCTATGGTACATGGTATACACTACTCAAAAGTGATGTGTCTTAAAACATTAGATGAAAAGGGCACGAATGGATGATGTTAACCTTGATTTTGGTTTTGATATAACAAACAACTTAAGTTAAATTAATATTAACTTGTATTTGTGTTTAAATTGAAAAGCATTTTGAAAAATACTAAGTTTGTAATTTGTCAAAAATTATATGCTCTAAAATGTATATTTATACTTAGAATAATTTTTTAGATTTGTTTGAGTAAATAACAATCATTTTACAAACATTTTTGAAAGTTGGTATCGATATGAAGAACAAATGTATCAATACTATGCTTAAAAACCCTCAAATGTATCGATACAAGTGTGTATGTATCGATACAGCCTACTTGGTATCGATACTCACCCCATGTATATCGATACAAGGCTTGGTAATAGCCAAGGTTTCGCTAAAACCCTCAAATGTATCGATACAAGTGTGTATGTATCGATATAGCCTACTTAGTATTAATACTCACCCCATAGTATTGATACAAGGCTTCGCAGTAGCCAAGGTTTGGCTAAAACCCTTAAATGCATCGATACAATAGTGTCTGTTTTGATACAGCTTGCTTAGTATCGATATTCAGATCCCTGTATCGATACAACAAGTTGTAACAATCACTTTTTTTATTTTTGTATCGATACTATTGGTATTGTATCAATACCATAGCGCAGGACTAAACGGAAACAAGCAATTATGAAGGCTACAATGGCTTTCCAACCACCACATTAAATGCCCAATGTCTATGAATCAATTTCCAACTATAAATTGAGGTTTCAAATAGCTGAAGAAGCAGAGATATAAATTTCATTGAATCATTGAACAACAAAAGCTCAAAATCATCAAAATTCTTTATTTCTACTTGTATGAAATTTATACTCTTCAAGCTTATTTTTATTTCATTCATCGTGTACTTAAATTCTAGCAAACATCTACCTACTAGAGGTTCAATTTGTGCACAAAATACTTCATTCATATCACAAAAGGGGTTGTATGCAAGTGAGTGAAAATATTTGAGAGTTCGAGGTAAAATTCTCAAAGGAATTGAAAGGTTCTATCTAAGCCTTAAAAGATAGTGGTGCAAGGTTATACCTTAGCTTTAAAGGTAACAATTTTTTTAGTGAATTATGGGAATCAGTTTGTTAAGAAAGTACGAAGAAGAGAAGACATAGGTGCCAAATTAGAGGACCAAACCTCTATACATTGATCCTTGGTTTTTCTTATCCTTGTCTTATTTTTAATTTTTAATTTACTTCAAATTAATCAAGTTTCTTAGTTCAATCTCTCTTTTAAAGCTAACAATTGGTATCAGAGCTTTGGTCTCTATTATACGTCTCAAAACGTTAAGAAAAGATCTTTGATAGCTTAAAAATAGAGAATGCAAGCATTTTAATCAACGCCTCAAGAAGCCCACAAGGGTTGAAAAGCCAAGATAAAGTTTGTCTCATAGTATTTGAGATAAATGCAAATGCTATAGGATTTGAAGGACATTCCATCATGAGACCTCCACTCTTTAATGGTGACAACTACTCATATTGGAAGATAAGGATGTAGCTCTTTATCCAAGCAAATGACTATAAAGTATGGAAGATCATCGTCAATGGACCACTCATCCTAAAAAAGAGAGTCGAAGATTGTGTTGTGCCAAAGGAAGAAGA
>JBBYHK010026706.1:0-10272 GCA_038382065.1 Adansonia grandidieri | reverse complement strand
GACTTGAGTTTTTATTGATATTGAGAAATTTCTAGAGGATTGGAATCATTTTTGGATTAGCATGTAAGAGTTTTTTTTCCCATTGGTGGCTACCTTTAACGATTTAGGAGAAATTCCAAAGTCTTTAAGTTTGTCCTAGACTGCCCTTTGTGGGTTTTCACCCTAGAATTTTTTTCATTTGATTGCCTTATTATATTCTCAAAGACTTAAAAATCATCTAAAAAATGATTTGTTTTAAAGGGTCTCCCAAGAATGGCTCGATGGCTATGTTTTATCAAAATAAACTTTTATCGATACGTAATGCAAGCCATGGTTCATGGTTTAGAAAGAAAAGGAATAATGGCCTAAATCATGTACTTAATGGTGATTGAATCAATGATCATTTCTTTTCAAAAAGATTCTTATCTGGCATGTCTTCACTTTTGAAAGAACTTAAACTTTAATCTTTTTTTCATTCTTTACTTTGAAAGAACATGAAATTTGAACTTTGTTCGTTTTTTTTTTAAAAAAAAAAACTTGACCTTTCTTCATTTTTCACTTTAAAATAACTTGAAATTTAAGTTTTCTTCATTTTTCATTTTGAAGGAACGTGAAATTTAAGCTTTGTTCATTCTTCTTTTTAAAAGAACTGGAAATTTGACCTTTCTTCATTTTTCACTTTGAAGGAACTTGAAATTTGAGCTTTCTTTATTCTTCACTTTGAAAAACTTACAATGTAACCATTAATCAGTTTTCAAAATTTACCTTATGACAACTAACTTTTTTTTCTTGTAACATTAGTATATTTTTTACTCCTTATGATCTTGAAACTTTGTCTAATTTATCCCCTAATATAAGGAATGATCCTTGATTAGGGTTTAAAGAAACAATAAATTATTAGGCCCAAAGGGAACTGCAAAGGGAAATTTTTTATTTCTATGAAGAGATAAAGAAAGGTGGTCATTTTACATTTCAAACAAAGCTTTTTGAATTGACGAGCTTTTCCAAGGAGAAAAGATAATTTCTTTCGCTAAAATTATTTTGAATACCTCAATAACATGATGTTGCAACCAATTTTCTCTTTTCTTCGACATTTTGGCTTAATGTCTACTCCTTGAAATTATAACTCTATAACCTCGAATGACTTTTGGTTCTTTTTAAGCCTTTAAGAAAGAAATTGAATTGGTCAGAGAAAATCTTGAATTTAACATCTTATTTATTAGATATTGGATTTAAAATTTAATTGATCCAAAGTAAAAAGGTATTGTGGACTCATATTTGTTCTCATTCTTTCAAAATCAAGGATTTGGAGAAGTGTTATAAAAGTTGTGTAGAAAGGTTATCCAAATGAATTTAGGAATGTTGGCATACCATCATTAGTTTAATACATGTCAAACTATCAGCATTTAAATTTTTTAAGAACATAACTTGTTTGTTCAACCCTCAAAGAATCAGAAAAGGAAAGTTTGTATATAAGGTCTATAGTAGAAAGCCCAAAACAATCATATAAATGAAGGTGAAGGGTTGCTCTGCAAGAATTGGTTTGGCATGTTCTTATTACCCTAGATACTAGAAATTATTAATAACAAGGTTTATGTCTTATGACAAAATGATATTGCTCATAAAATATTTACTTAAAACCGAAATTCATAATTTCAAAAAAGAAAGGTACAGTACTTCAAGATAGAAACTGCCCCTGAATGGCATACTACCATAAGGTCAATGACCCTTAGGCTAATCATCCTTGATAAGCATCCACTAGCTTCTAGAATTTTGCTAGGTCGGCATCCTTAAAGGCTTTTGCTTTTTCGTCTAGAGAATCTTCTAAAGGGATTTGCTTTTCCTTGTTATCAAGGATGTATTCTAACATGAACCTAAATGATTAGATTAGACCAAATATTATTGTAAAAGACCGTATGTTGGCTCAATGGAAGCAACATATTAATATTTCTTGATAACATGGCCTTAAAATATTCAGTAACTAGGTAGTTTCACTTTCGTGTCATAATTGATGTAAACAGTTTGGTGGCAATATGATGAATGATAATATTTAAAAGAATCAAACAACCTTAGAAAAGAAATCAATAAAGAACCAACTATCTATGCCCCTTAGATCAAAACAATTGCGGTGTGAAATAAATGAGCTCAAAACTTGAATTTTGTTATTAGGGAACTTTTGCAGAGTTTCGATTCTTCATAACTGGTCTAACTAAGAAAAACACTTTTCTAAAATTTAAATTATAAATCAACTAGTAGAACATCAGGAGATACATCAAACTCTAAGTTCTCAAGCTGAAAAATTCCACGAGATGCATCATTATTTCCTATCATCTCAATCGTTTCATGAGCACAGCCACTGCATGACACTCAATTATTTATTGAATTCTTTATCAAGGAAGACGAATCTAAAAACTCATTGTATAGCAAAGAATCATCCAAAAAAGTTAATTCAGAGTTTGCAACAATCTATGATTTCCAAGCTAACTATGTTGCATATTCAAAATTATCCTCATATTGAACAGCATGCATTAGTTGATGAGATCCTTTGATAGGAAATGTTGCATCTAGGCATTTAGCTTGTACCATTCTAGGTAGAGAGGATTCCTAAGTCATCAAACTTTACTAAGGCTATTGAGTAATGAGGTTTAGGGTGAATACACAGTCTGAATGGATTTCTTAACTTTCTCAACTTTCTATGGTCATGGGTTCCATAAGTTATGATTCGTTAGCATTCATTAATAAGATCATTTTTTTGTCCCAAGCATGCCACCTGACTAGTGTCCATAATTCTCCTAGCTTGTATGGCATTTCTAATTCTTTCTAGAGAAAATAAAAGACCTGTAAACTCCAGGAAAACATTTTCGATCAACTTGTCATAGTATAGAGGTGCTAGAATACACACAAAATAGGCATGCACTTCTTTATCAATGAGATTGGGTTAAACGCGTGAGGCTACGTCTTTCCATTTATGGGCATATTCTCCGTAACTTTCGTTAGAATTCTTTCTCATGTTTTGGAAGGTTCCTTGATCAGAAGCAATTTCCATCCTATGCTCATATTGTCATAATAATACTTGAGCCAAGTCCTTCCACGTGCTCACTTAGTCTCTTTCAAATTGGGAATACCATTCCAAAGCTACTCTAGTTAGACTTTTAGGAAGAATTTGGATGAGCGCTTTTCATTTCCAGTATGCCTAGCCATTTCGTAGCAATATGTTGTCAAATGTGCCTTTAGACGTGTGAATCCACCATACTTTTGTACTTTGGAATTTTAAATTTTGGTGGGATAACCAAATATGGCATTGGTTGAAGCTCTTTTATGTCTCTTTCTTTACTTTCAACAGAACAAATCCTTTTTTCTAATTGGTGAAGCCCTTGTTGCTTTTCTGATCTTTGTGCCATTTCTAATAGGTCTTTATATAAAAGTTTTATTTAAAAATTCCAATGAAGCTCATAAAGCTCGCCTCACAATATGGAACTACTTGCATATTTCTCGGATTAAAGCTTTGCTTTTATACAAATCTTTCTTCCTTGTCAATGTGAAGGACTATTTGCATGGCGGCCCTTTATGGAAGTTCATCAAAATTAACATGGACGACCGATGCCAAATTATTTATAGAGATGTTTTGAGTATCTGTTTGTTACACATTTTGGGCATTGGACTTTTATATATCTTGCACAAGAACTAGTTGCCTTTCTACTTGTACTTCCCTAGATTCCTTGGCAAAAGTGTTGGTAGTATTGATTGGATAGTGGAAGACTAGCTCCTTTGCCATGACTGGTTCTATCAACTTTGCAATTTGTGACTATATTTCTTCTTGTCATATAGTATCTTCCATCTAGTGATTCATGTTACTACATCTTAAATATATGGAAAAAGAATTTAAATTAGTTTGCATAAATATACGTATGTTTTATTAACATTAATCTTTATTATCACCTTTGTATGATTATCAATGAATGAAAATTTGATATATGAATTAATGAATGAATGACTGACTGTAATAAGTGAATAAGGGAACATTTGATGGAACACATTGGGTGTTGAGTAGTTAGCTAAGTATCAAATATAGAGATTATTATAGAGACAAGAATCTAAAGAATTCAAGTTATGATTTTGCTTCATCAGCCAAAACTCTCTAATTTATCCATTGCTTGTTGACATACATAACCATATTTATAAGATTCAAAAGTAACAAAAACTCTATTGCAAACAACTCTTTTTCTTAGCTGTGTTAATGTAAATCCTAATTATTCTCCTTTTTTTTCTCTCTTCTTTTTAACCCTATATTTATAAAACCTAGTAAGTAGTTAAAAGAATGTCTTTGTGACCACTTCATTGCCCCTCAACATTCTAATACTTTTAATAACGTGACAGGGGTCTAGCAGCAACATTTAACTTTGGCTTGACCTAGATTATGCTGACATCGAATAGATCTTGAACTTTTGTTTTGAACTTATCACATTTTTCTATAGAATGTCCCCATAATCCCACATGATATTTGCAATATGCATTGACATCATAACATTTAGGATAAAAGGGGTTCATAGGGAGGTACAGGAACAACAAGCTGATCCTTAAGCAAAAGAACATATAGTTCCTTTTAGGTCCGTAAAAACACATTGAGTTTGCTTTTTTATGGTGTTTCCTTAGTATGGACGCTAGAAGATGATGGTGGAACGTCAGGAAAACCAAAAAGATCGAAGGGCAAGCTAATATGCATGGATGCAAAATCAGGCATCTTTGCTTCAGATATGCCTAGTGACACTCGATTTGATCAACTTCACCATTTCTCCACTATTCCCTCTAAGGTCTTGACCTTTTTCATCAGTCTATCAAGCTAATTTTTTATTTTCCAGATTTCATGTCTGTACATTCCTTTCATGGACTCTAATGTGTTGATTCTTGCCTTTAGATTATCATCCATGTCTTGGTCCTTAAAATACAATGAGTGGAATATGATTAGTACATTATAGAAATTATGAATGCATAAGCTTAAATAAATAAAAAAATGTTTGAATGAATCTACTAGTTTTCATAAGATATGAATGTCGTGTAAAGATTACAGAAAAGAAAATTCATCATAATATAGCAAATTAATGCGGGAAATAAATAAAAATAAAATATATCATAGCAACACAAATATAGAATTATAGATATCAAATTATAAGAGTAAAAAGTTAGAAATGTCCCCTATGTGTACCTAATTTGGTAACTTCTAAAACCGAGTATGGCTCTAATTGGTTGAGACCCTTATAGTTCATTACATGAAGTTCGGATTAGACACCCAAGTTCTTGAATTATTCCTAGAGTCTAGAGAGAACTGACAAGGTACCCTAATCCTTACCCATCGCAAGTTTATATCGAAAAGGGTTCAATTCGAGTAGAAGTATCTTCCATGCCCGTAACGAGGCTAAGACCTTTGGCAGGTGTAGGAATTTACACTTGATAAGTATTTCACTGGCCCAAACAAAGGTAACAACTCAAAAGACGGAGCTAGTTCACCCCTCCTAAAATATAAGGTAACCTATGCCCCTCCCATATACTTAGGGGATAATCTAATGCATGCGTATGTGTATAGTGTGTACGGGAGAACAAACTTACCTTTTAAAACTTGACTCTTACAAAAATAATGAAAACCCATATCCTAAATTACCCTAAAAATAACACTGCAAAGGAAAGAAAAAGGTTGAAGAATATATAGACCAAAATTTCCAGATCAATAAAAAATATAATAAAAATTTTGTTTTGAAAATACCAAAAATTATAGTCAAATACCAGTTGAAATTAAATTAATCAAAATTTAGTTAACACATTATTAATTTTAGACTTGACTCTCTAATCTATTTTTAGTGGAATTGCCAAGCTATAGCAACATAGCCCAGATATGAATCCTGAATAACCCAACTTAAAAAGCAGGTATACCCCACGTTCATATATTTCTGTATATATTATTTTTTTTTATTTTGAAGGGCCATATCATTATTATATATATATATATATTTTTAGTATCTAGAGATTGGGTTATCAAGATGAATCACTCACTCAACTTATTCATCACTCACTCAACTTAACCCTAAATAGTTACTATGAAATGACTATTTATCTTGGAGTCACCATCAATCTATTTGTTTAAGTGAGAATGGTCACCTCTTGGAGTTCATATTTCTAGGGTTACAAAACTCATAAAAACAAACTTTAAGATCTGGGAAAATATCAGAGATCACTTGAAAGAATTCGAGAATCGATTACAATCATGAGTAAGGATCGACCCTTTTCATAACATCCGATAATCGATGCTTCATTAATTATGAGTTTACTTAAATTTGGATTATTCGATTTTTCATATCCGATACTTAATTATGATTCCCGTATTTCAAAATTTCCCAAATTCTTAAATATATTATTTCGTTTGAAAAATATTAGACTTTTAATATTTTTGAAAAATAAAAATATCTTTCATACCCTATAACAAAGCTAAAGGAATATGAAAGGTCAGAATATCTTCTATACCCTACCGAAGGCCTAAAAGAATATGAAAGATTTTATTTTTATCATCAAAATCTCTTACAGACCCCACCAAAGGACTGAATGAATATGAAATATTTTGTTTTCACAAAATTTCAAAAGATCATAATTTTCATCTTAAAAAATATATCTCGTTATTAAAATAATCCATAAAATCCCTCTCATATACTAGAAGAAATTTCACTTACTTATTTAATTTGGAGACATTGCCTTAATTTAAAAATTTTAATTTTATTTAAGTAATAATAAAAAAATACCTTAAGACTCGATTTAGACAAAATGTATTAAACTCGACTTTAAGGATCTAAGTTAGGTCAATCTAACCAATATGTCCCCTAAAGTATACCTTCAATATAAAAGTATCTTGGAGGACTTGATTTAGTAAAAAATTACTAAAATGCCCTTCAGGTATACCTTCAACATATAAGTATCGCGATACCTTAAAGGATTTTATAACTTCATAGATAAATGAACCTATTCCTACTGTGCACCTTCGGCATAGTAATATCGTAGTGATCACATAGGACTTGGTTTTAATATAAATTACTAAAATATTCTAAAGGTCTACCTTTGACGTACAAGTATCCCGATAACCCTAAAGGACTTGATAACTTCATAAAAGGTGAACCTAGCCCCATTATACACCTTCAACATAGAAGTATCCTAGTAATCATAAAGGACTCTATTCCAAGGTAAATTACTAAAATATCCCTAGGTTATACTTTCAACATATAAGTATCTCGATACCCTAAAGGACTCAATAACGATGAGAAATAACAATTACACCCTGCGTAGGTAACTTAAACATCAAAACTGACTTCAAATGCAAAAATTACTAATAAGTTACAAAATTTTTTAAAATTGTATATAGCCCCAAAATGGCTAAAAATGCTAGAAAAATTCCTAAAATATCCAAAATACCCTAAATAGGTAATTTAAGGTGTGAAAAAAACCATTTTAACCTTAAAATGCAAGGTTTTCCTAAATGGTTCCTAAACTTTTCTAACTTTACAAAATAATCCCTATGCAAAATAAACACCATAAAATAATATAAATCATATCAAAATTAACATGGAAAACATGCCAAATATCATTAAAAGTATTCGGCTAGGCAACCTTGGCTTTGGAACAATTTTTTTATTTTTGCAAATAAGCGCTTAAACTTTTTTAAATTATAAAAAGGTGTCAAAAAGGTTAAAAATGCATGAAACGCATTCAAAGATATTAAACATACATGAAAAACACCCCTAAAAATGTCAACATGATTCAGCCAAGCTTAGATGGCTATAAAAAATTTTTTTTAATTTTTTGCAATTTAGTCCTTATATTTTCTATAATTACAAAATAGCCTGAAAAATCATAATATCACAAAATCATCCATTTTTAGTTTGGCCAACCATGGAAATACCCTTCCAAGGCCTTTAAAATTTTGAGGAAATTATTTTTAAAGCTTTATAAATTTAAAATATAACAAAATAATGCAAAACATCACAAAAAACAAGCATAAAAAATTATTTAATAATCATAATGATTTCCGGCCAACATGTGTTTCCACTAGAAAAAAAATTTTTCATCATACATTTTTCATAAATATTAATATAAATATATGACATAATTTTTAGCAAGCATATACATGTATAAAAACATGATAAATAATGAATATATCAACATAAATCAACATAAAAACATTAAGGAAAATAATACAAAATATATACATGAAGATAACATTATTTCCATCAATAAGCAAAAACAGACTTGATGGAAATCAACACTATTAAAAAAAAAAAATAAATAAAATAACAAAATCAAAAAAATTTGTTCATAGCCAACATGCTTAGCCTTTCAACATTGATTAAAATTCATGAGTTCAAATATATTTTGGCTAACTAAAAGGAAGAAAAATAAATGAAAGCAATTAAGCCCTCTCTTGAACTGTCCTCCCCCTATTTAAAGGGGGAAGATTTCAACCAAGGTGGTGAAAATATCACCTTGACCGAATGGCATTTAGAGTTTTTTGATTTTTTATTAATTAATTTTACTTTTTCTAATTTTTTTCTTTGTGATAATATTCAATAAACAAAATTTAAAAATTGATAAATTTAATTACGAATTTAATCGCATAAAAGGTCATGTTCAGTGAACTTATTACTATAACAAGCACCCATATAATGTCCTCAAGTATTTCTGTACTTCAACTTTAAGACCAGTTACATGCATCATATGCATGAGGTTTATATACACCAGTCTTTGTGAATTATCAATGCCCTGTCTTGACAATAAGATGACCAGGAATGGTTTTAGAAACATAGCTTTGACGCATAAGGATCCCGTAATTGTAACTCTTACAATTCCTTTGTAGAGCCAATGTGTTCTATGGGCTTTATCTTCATAAGCTATTAATAACAATTATATTATAACTTATGGATAAAGAAATACCTCATTAACTTTAATAATATGTAATATTTTTTACATGAAATGTTTAAGAGCCAGCGTGTTACGAGTAAATCTAATTGGCTTGAAGGGCTTATACTAACAATCTTTCACTAGCACTAAGGCCAATTGCCCATATATTTAAGTCCCATACTCTTTTTATGGCGATCATGTTTCTGTTGGGTTAGCAGTTTAGTGAAAGGACCATATTATTATTATTATTATTATATAAAATGTACTCTTTTTAACATAAATTATAAGGAATAAAATTTTCACTAGCACTAAGGCCAATTGCCCATATATTTAAGTCCCATACTCTTTTTATGGCGATCATGTTTCTGTTGGGTTAGCAGTTTAGTGAAAGGACCATATTATTATTATTATTATTATATAAAATGTACTCTTTTTAACATAAATTATAAGGAATAAAATTTTTTTAAGAAAAATATTTTCTTTTTTAGGAACTTATATAGTATCCCTAATATAAATAAATGAAAAATAAATAAGATTAATAAAATTAAGTAGCGTTACTAAAGAATAACGTGGCTTAGTGAGATAATATCTATTTAGAGCACCATATATCTATACCTATGTTTGAATATATGTCGAGCATAAAATAGGATACCGATGCCTTAGAAAATAAAAAATTCGATAATATAAATTACCATTAACAAAACTTTCAGAACATGAAGAGAAATGGGAGGAAAGGTTTTGGGCTCTCAACATCACAATTTTCAACTACTTTCCTCCCACCTAAGAAAGATAAGTATGAACCTCTGTCCTCTAAGAAGCGGCCTAAGCATCGAATGTCCTAATTTGGCTCTGATAGGAGACCGGCTTCCTAGTTGGTGTCGATGACAGAGCGGGGCAAGGTGGTTTTCCTCTTGCACCCACCTCGACCTGACTATCTTACATATTTATCCAAACCTATCTTAAACCTGATTTTAATGAAGAAAACCCCGACCCCAAAATGAGAAAGAAACCCCCAACCCGACCCGCCTCACCTTGAATTTTTTTTTTTTTTGGATAATTAACACTTTTAGACTTTTACTGACATATATGTTTAGTTTGGAAGTAGGTGGCTATCTTCCCATGAGAGGTTCCAACCCTCATTCCTGCAATCAATTTGAAATTAATTGTGATGGGAAAGCTAAGTCATTTTCAAGTCGTCATGTAAAAATGTCTCCCGCTCTAATATATCCTCACCACTATCATTCCTTGGAGCGTTGAAACTCTACGATCAATTGAATTTTTCCCCTTTATTTTAGTGCCGGTTTGCTGTTTGTTTTCTAGGAATTTATTTTCCGATTTGCATGTCCTAGGATCAGATCAATT
>JBBYHK010026665.1:0-10275 GCA_038382065.1 Adansonia grandidieri | reverse complement strand
AAATGAATCAAATATTAAATATTGAATATCAATACTATATATAATTTAATTAAGTATTAAAATTTTAATTTATATTTAATATATGATTAAACCTGCTTATGGGTTAGGCCAACCGCGACTTGCATTTTTTAAAATCCTAAGCGCAGGCCATTGTTTAATATGCCTAAACTTGCCTGTTTAAGTTAAAATTATTGTTCATCACATTAAATAAAACATATTTTATTTTAATTTAAAATAAATATTTCAAGTCGGATTGGGCTAGTCTGAAATCAAAATATGAGAACCCAAGCCCAAACTTAATTGGACTAAGTGGATAGCTCGATCCTTGAGCAGGTCTATTATGATAAAATAATAATTTATTGAAAAATAAATCATATCATGAGCTTTGAAAGCATTGTCAATAAAGTATATCATTAATTTATCATTTTTTAATTTTATTAATTAAACTCATTAAATATTGACAGTTTATGCATGTTACTAATAAAATTTTAAATACTTCTTTGAATAATAATAATAATAATATTATTATTATTATTATTATTATTTCAAGTAATGATAATAATTAGAGTTTGATAACAATATAACAAAATAATAAATCAATTAAAAAATATTAAAGCCATAATAGATAATACCATATCAAAAATAAAAAAAATCACATATTAAACTAGCAACTAGACTTGCCCATGCGCTAGACGACCTATCCATAAGCCAGATAGCTTGTCTAACACAATAAGTTCGGCACGATCAAGCCCAAGTCTTAGATTTATTATTATTATTATTATTATTATTATTATTATTATTATTATTATTTCAAGTAATGATAATAATTAGAGTCTGATAACAATATAACAAAGTAATAAATAAATTAAAAAATATTAAAGCCATAATAGATAATACTATATCAAAAATAAAAAAAATCACATGTTAAACTAGCAACTAGACTTGCCCATGCCTCAGACGACCTATCCATAAGCCAGATAGCTTGCCTAACACAATAGGCCCGACACGATCAAGCCCAAGTCTTAAATTTTAAGTTTCAAGTATTCTCAACCTGAAATAGTATTTTTTTTAAATAAAATAATATATTTTATTTAAATTTAATTATAAAATATGTATATTAACATAAAAATAACTTTTTAATATTATGAATAATGACTTGTACTTAAATGGGTCAGCCAGGACAAATTCGGCCCTGAGCTTAGAATTCAAAAATTTTTCGAACCATGGATAGACTCATAGAACCGAACTAAGTTTTTTTTGGCCTAACTTAGAATACGAAATTACGTAAAAGTGATTACATTTAACATAAAATAAAAATAATATAAAATATACTTAAACCCAAACTCGAATGAACCCGAAACCGAAATGACCTGTCCTGAACTCGTCCGAACTCGCCCAATTGCCATCTCTAGATTCATGAGTACATTTTTCAGATGTGCATGTCGGACCCTGTTCTTTTTTCTACTTTCAAACAACTCTACAGAAGAATAAACAAACAAACTACAATTAAATGAATATATTTTAAGGTACATCGGGACCTTCATTTACTTCCTCTAACATATTCATCAGCATGGATAACTGTTCTTGAAGCATTGCATTTTCTCCCTCCACCTCCGACCGTTTACTTTTCTCTTGTAAAGGCTGAAGTTGCAGATGTTCTAGGCACCTTGCATCCTCTTCCAATTGCTCATTTAAGCCATCAATTTCCCGGTCCTGCAAAATTTAAACATTTGGTAATTGTTTGTTGTTACCTTTCACCTTCCAACGGTTGCACCTATATGATGCGCTGAGTGATTTTCCTATAGACCATTCTTACCATATCAGTTGCAGACCCAATAGATCAAGATGCGATTCACCATTAAAAACTGATGATGTTAATGTAAGGAGTCATACATTTCCTTGAACTTTATAAAGACATTACTATTTAAAAAGTAGATAGATATATATGTTTTACGCTGACATGTGTAGCACCTTGATTTCTTAAGCCTCTCTGGCTGATGAGATCAGAAGTCTATAAAAAATTTCTGTGCCCGCGTCTCTGTATATGTATACTAACTATATTATCCGAATTCTTCATTTTCCTTTAAATATTTATGTTCGACACCTATATTTAATAGATACTCGAATATGAATATAAGGTATGATATTTCAAATACGTGAAAAACTTAAAAACAAAATAATTGACCGTACCCGTGTTGGAATCTGGATAACATAAGATGTTACTGCTTTTAGAGGAGGTTAAATGATATATGAATAGACCTTTCTGTTCATTTCCTGGATTGCAATCCTTCGCATGCTCTCAACAACATCAACATTCACTATCTTCCTCTTCTTTCCAATGAGCCAGCCCTTTGGATAGCTTGCAGAATCAAAGTCCGATAGGGGAAGTAAAGATTCAGCCGATTCTCGCTCGCCATTGACATTTTTATAGGTTCCAGTGGCTGGAAGAGAGCCTTCTGGCACTCAGAAAGTTCAGAAGCACTTGCTGAATATTGCGCATCCTCTTGATTTGGAGTTTCTTCTTCCGGTTTTGTGGGTGTCACATTGGCTATCTCTTCCGGTACCTTGTCTAAATTCCTCCCGCTAGCTGTTGGAAAGAAGTTAAGCATTCTAGTTCCAACCAATTTTAGATACATTGCTTACATAAAATCATTAAAACATCATATGCAGTTAAGTTTCAAGCTTCTTGAAGCAAACTCGATCATCTAAAGTAGGCATTCGCTGAATTTAATTGTAAAACTCAAAGAGGAAGCTAAGAACATTTCGTCTAATCTAATATTACGTGGCAGCCATGAGTTAAGGATTTAAATTACAGTTGCGATGCATTTTCAGTCACATGGTGTCACATTAATTGCAGTTGCAATATATTCTATGTTGCTGCAGTCAAATTGAGATAAATATCAATTATGAGCATTGCTGGTTGAAAGAATCGAAACCATCAAATAATGACTATAACATCACATTACAGTCACTATTTAAATCCCTGCATTTAACCAAAGGTTAGAATCTAGGTTTATATTGTAAGTTGCTTATAATTATGCAGGAATTTAAATAGCAGCTGCAATGTGATTTTATAGCTACTATTCAATAGTTTTGATACTCTATATCACCGATATTTATCACAAATGATGAACATTAATTATGTCTGCAACCGCAAAAGATGCATTATTACTAAAAACACGTCTATAACTACCCTTTAAATCCCTGATGTAGACTTCGTGTTAAATATGTACACATCGCCTTTTAATAGGAAAGATTTACAAGGCTGAAAGCACCATCGGCAGTCAAAATAAAGGGCTCCCCCTGGCGCAGGAAATTTTTCAGTTGTTTTTTTTCAATATTCGAAGTTTCCCATGCTTTTTTTATCAGTGAAATTATAAGTTGAATATTCTATTAATAAATTATTCGATAGTTGGCAATTATTGATTTTCAAAAGTATCCAAATTTAACATATTCGGTATAACTTTTTGACCTAAAAATATAAGAATTTCTTTAAATAAAATAAAAACTGAACATATTCATTTTATAAATATATACCGTATCCAACGCACCCAAAGATCGTAAAACACTTGATTATGCGAAATAAAAATGTAGCAATTTTGTAAATTTATTAATTTTTGGTATACTAATTAACAAATCCTCTTCTTAGCAAATCTAATGTGGCATATTAAACATCGATCATAAACAGATTGACATGAATAGTGTTTCAATTTCCAACAAAACAACAAAGAAAGCCTATTATTAATTAGAAAATCACAGATCCTTAGATTTTATCCACAAGAATGGAAATAACAAATATTCTTCTGATTCCACGTTTTGATCTATGTAATTGGGTGAATTGAAAGTACATTATCCAATAAGAAAACTTGGGTATGAAGTTTAATAAAATTGTACATAAAAAGTTTGCTTTGAGTGATCCGATTATGCAAGCAAATGTGTTCGAAATGGATAAGTCCGACTAAACCCTTATATTTTTATTATATTCAAATAAATTTTTATATTTTTATTTGTATTTAAATAAATTTTTATTTTAAATAAAAGATTGAATTATGTTAAAAATTTATTTAATTATATAAATTAAAAATTAAAAGTTTATTCGGTGTAAATAAAACATTAAAAGCTCAATTAGATGCAATAAAAATACAAGTGCTTAACCATATAAAGATGTAAAGTTTAAAGCTTTTTTTTGTTGTTGGTATTTTAGCAAAACTTTAATGAATATCAATTAATTTTATATGGTAGAATTTCATTTTTATTAATTATTTTTGGTCATAGTACCAACTACCAAGTAATAAATACTGGTGTTAGATCGGAATTTTTTGAAATTCTCCCAAAATAAACATCTTTTTCATTAATTTATAAGGAAAAAAAATTCAAGTTTAATTTGTTTTTCAAACCTATGTAACAAACAAACTTAGAAAAGGAAATTTAAGTCAATTCTTACGTGTGCTACGTGTTGGACACAAGTATCTTCATCATCGTCATCGTCATCATCATCATTGTTATTATTATTATTTTTTTTGTCTTCTTTTAACTAAAATCATTAGAAGGATACCCTGGAGATGGGAGCTCCATTGATGCCAATCAAGTTGCTGCTATAATAATACCCATCATATGAGTCATTCTTTGAACAAACTTGTAAAAATGTCAATTACCCCATTCCATGGACGTTAGTTATAAGATTCATGTTAATAATAATAGGTTGAGATTAAAATCATGTGGAAATAGAAAATTTATGGTGACATTTTTCTTCCTATATTTTACAAGGCAATCATTTAGTAATTAAATATTATATTTTTAATGTTTTTCATAAACAAACCAAGTGCAATCTTTATAAATTGTTATTAGATTAAGGGTTTTGCTAAAAAATGCCTTTTGATATTTTTCTTAAAATTGTCAATATATTATTTATTTATATTAATAATACTGTGCTAAATATAGTAATAAATGATTTTATTTATTTTTAAATATTGAGTAAAAATATTATTATATATAATAATATCAAAAAATGTTTGAAAATTGCTATTTGACAAATTAAAAAAAAAAAAAGAATAATGCTACTTATCGCATTTTTTTTTAAATTTTATCGTTTTTAAAAAGAAATCATCGTTTCAAACGATGATTTCATTAAAAAAAAATTGTTAGATAAGATGATAGGACGAACGGATTATTAAGCATTTTTTTTAGAAAAAAATTAGTGGTGATAATTAGAGATGATTAAGCAAATAAGATATCAAAAACAAAATTAAAATTACAATAATTGCATAGACAACAAAATAAGATAAAAAGATATTAGTAATAAATTAATATAAATTTAATAATTTAATACACATTTCATATTTTTTTTATATGTAAAACTTAATCATAACAAACATTATTAAATATATCAAAATTTTAAAAATAATATAATATATATAAATATATTAATTATATTTAATATATATTTAAATTTTATTAAATATAATATGTATTATATTTTCATATTACATCTAAAATAATTTTATATATGTATAGATTTGACATTGTTGGAAGGGTAAGATACAATAATGAGAGACCAAGAGAGATTGGTAAGCCAACCAAATATAAAGCTTCAAAAAGAGCAGGTAATACCAGCTAAGTAACTACTTGCAATAACTCACACACATAGTGTATTTGTAATGTCACCAAATGTTATTCTTAACATCAATTAATCAAAACCTTTTGTTTTGGTTTTCTTCAGACCAAAAAAAACTCTTGAAGAAACAAAGATGAAAGTAAAACAGGGGTTTCACTCCCTAATTTCCTTTGTTTCAAAGCCATGGAAAGGAGATCAATGAATTTTAAAATTAAGGAGCCAAACAAATTAAGAGCAGAAAAAAGGGTAGACTTAGAAGGAAGTGAAAAATTAGACAATACCTGATCTCGTCCTGGATTTCCAGTAAATCCTAGTTGTAGACACTGGAGAAAACCCTTCCAAAGCTACTGCATCTGCCTTCTTCTCTTTCTCCATCAATATAAAGAGTTGAAATCGTAAAACAATAATTTTAAAACGGTATTTAAATACTGACCATTAAAAATTAAGTAAGCAAATCAAAACTAAAAGACAGGTACCCCCTAATTCTTTCTTTTCAAACCTTTAACACCCAAAAGACCAAATAAAATTAAAAAGAAAAAAGGGTTTTTATTCTCAACAGATTAGAGTTTGTGTTGATGATTTTGATTTTGTTGTTGGATTTGGATGGTCTTTATTAAACTAGAAAGAAAGCAAAGAAGAGGAAGAAGAAGAAGGGAAAAAGTTGGTTGTCTTAAGGAAGAAAGGGAGGACCAAGATCATTGATGAAGGCGTTTTGAAAGGTTCAGATTTGGATTTGGGCTAGGGTGGCAAACTTTATGTCAAACAGTTGTCTCTTTGCTTTTCCCTTGTCCTATCGTCCTTTTCTTTGTTTTTATTTTCATGTAATTTTTTATTTTTAATTTAATTATTTTAATCGTTTAATTAAATTTTCTGGGCTGTAAAAAAAAAAATTGTGTTCCAGTTAATCGTGTTTGTCACCCTTTCCAAATTATTTTATAGATAACTAAAAGTGGTAATATTAATTATAATTATATAAATATAATAAATATAAAATTAAAAAATATAATATGATATGATATAAAAATATTTTTAATATTTATTTAATATTAAAATTAATATAAATATATAAAATTTTAAATATAATTATAATATAAGTACATAAATTATTAAATTTAAATGATTAGGATTGTATAAAGAAAATACAGGATATCACGAGGAAGAATTAATTTATTTTTTTATTAAAACATAATACTTTTCTTTGAGTTTGGGTTAAGGTAGTCAGTACTGTACCAGTGGACGTATCGTTTTTGTTTGGTACAAGTACATATCAGTACCAGTGTGTTTCGGTGTATTGTTTTGGGTTTATCGGAGTTTGAATATTTTTAATTTATATATATATATAAAATATTTTCAAATATAAAATAAATGATATTAAATAAAGTTTATATATTAAATATTTATCAATATATATAATATTCTATAAAAAAAACTTCATCAAATATAAAAAAATCAATATCAGTTAGGTAGTAAAGTTAGAATTTTTTAATAATCATTAAATTTATGAGTAATTATGTCTAAAATTCATAATATCAGTGTTGGTTTAACTTTTTTTTTACAAGCTTATATTATGTACCGGTCGGTACAACTATTTTCGACCGGTACTATCGAAACAGGCTGATACCTACCGGTACGGCCGGTACAGACTGAAATCAAGACTAAAATGAAACCAACTATCACCAGTACCGTTATATGTCGAAACCGATACGATCGGTACCAGTACAGTACCGACGACTATGGTTCGGGCCTTTCGACAGATTTGAATATATATATATATATATATATATTATTTTCATGAGTCAAAATCTTTATTGTTTTAGTTTTATGAAAATTCCAAGGGAAGTTAAAAAATTTATTTTTTATTTTAAAAAATTAAAAATTTTATTTTTAAAATAAATTTTAAATAATTTTATTATTTTTATTTTTTAAAAGTTAAAATTTTATAAAAAATTTTAAAGTTATTAGTATTGATTATTATATAAGTTAATTATATAATTTTATTATTACGTAATTTAATATTTTAATAATATGTAATAAAATTAAGTAGTTTCATAAATAAATTTGTAATCTTGTCATAAGTGTAATTAAATTATAACACATATTATCCTTATGTACAATATATCTTATAAGTTATTAATAATAATATTTGATTATGGAGGTTAAACCTATTAATGAGTCGAGTGAGTTGCAATTCAAATTTTTTCAGTTTGCTTGCTAAAGCTCGACTTAAGCCCAAAAGTCTTTATTATTATTTATAAAATATTAAAAATCATTTTTATATTAGTACTTTATTATTAAATTGTAGAGGATTATTTTGATTGGGTGAGAAAATATTGCAACCCAATAAATCAAGATATAGTTAAGAGATGATGAAAAGGAAAATTTGAGCAAACCTTGAAAAATAAGTGCGTCGGCAAGTGGTTGTGATGAATGTTATAAGTGGTTAAGAGCTGTGAAGGTTATAGTGACGGTAGGATTTTCAGAGAAAAAATTGCAAAGAATTCTTTATAACCGAATATTTAACAAATTGCCAAAAGATTTCAAATAAAGCTCTAGAACCTTTATTTATAGCCTCCCTAAGAAGCTATCCAAAAGGTTACGAAAATAGAGTAAAGAGTTACCAAGAGACTACTCACATGAAACCATTGTCAATCCATGTCCTGGGAGAAAGAGTGGATGGTTACCAAAGTAGTAGATTGGAGTGGAGATTATTGGAAGTTACACCTTGTGGTAAATAATGGTTATATGATAGCATGTTTAAAAGTGTACTGTCTGTTCAACAGAAAATGAAAAGTACTTGTATTTCAAGAAAAAATTAAGAAGCAAATTTAGCTTTCAAGTCATATTTTTCAAGATATCCCAAGTGTAAAAGAAACCTAAGAATTCTGTCAACCTTCTTAAGTTAAATCCATAGTCTTCATGTAGTTGTGGACCACTTCATGCGATTATTAAGCACTAAATAAATGCTGAACTGTATGACTATAGCGTTGGAACAATAAAGCACTTGAGAATTGGAGTGTGAGGTACAATTGTAAACGAGTACTAAGTAGCGCTATTGCTAGGTAGTGCTACTTTGAGGTAGAGTTACCCTTAGGTAATGACGCTGCTAGGTAACGTTGCTGTTAGGTAGTGTTACCGCTATAAAACGATGTCGTTAGGTAAAGATGCTGTATCGCTAAGTAACGAAGTTGCTAGGTAACAATGCACTAGGAGCAATATCGTCGAGGAGCAGTATTGGTAGGAAATGTTATGCCGAAGTGCATTATCAATGAGAGTTGTGCTTACATTATACGTTATTAATAAAAAATGAACATATGAATAAATTTAATTAAAATATTTTTATTAAATGAATAGTAATTTAGACTAACTTAGATTACAAAAACTCATGATTAAGCCTAGTTCTTAAACAAGCTTAATGCATATTTAGTCCCTCCAATAAGTGAAGATATTTGACCAAAAGATATAAATATTAGAATATTTCTATATTTTTCAATTTTCATAATAAAGTCATATTATATAATCTTGCTATCAAATAATTTCAAAAAAATGTAAAAATTTTTGAGTTTCTCACTCTTATGTTGTGTAATAGATTATGTTGTTAAAGAATTACAACATATATTATATGCAAATATAATATTTTTTGTAATTTTATTTTGCTTCTAGAAGAATTAGATCTTTTGTTATAAAATTACTTGAATTTATTACATATTACGAAAATTTTTATAGTATCAGATAACAAAATTATGTAATCTTATTTACAATATTTATAATAATTACAATTGTTTATTATAAACTAAGAAAAACATTATGTAAAGAAAATTTATGCTCTAATTTACTTGAAGGTTTTGGTTAAAAAGAATCACAAGTTACATAGGTAATATATATATTTTTTGTAACTTCATAACATTTATAGGAGAATTACGACTTTTGTTAGCATATTACTTGAATTTATTGCATACTACGAAATTTCTTACAGTGTAAGATAATATAACTATGTAATTCGACTTAATACATTTTTTTATAATTAGAATTGTTTAATATAAATTATAAAATAGAAACAATACTTGTTTAAATTTACTTGATGTTCTTTCTTCCGAAAAATTACAACTTTTATCATCCTTGTTATAGAAATTTATTACCTATTATTTAAATTGTTGATGTATTTATATAATGAAAAAAGTTATTATTATCACATTTTTTTAGCTGTAGAACATTTATTTTATTCATGATAAAAAGGTAATCATAATAAAATTTAGTATTTACACCTTATTATAAAACTCGTAAAAAAATACTTTCTTAAGAAAAAAATGTAAATATAATAAAACTTGTAATATTATTTTATATTATCTTATCTTAATAAATTATGTTATTAAGTAAAAAAATTATAATATAATTGTATTATCACTTTTTTTAATATTTTTTGTAATAATAAAAGCTGCTATTATCACATTTTTTATCTTTTGTAAAAGAAAAAAAAATCATGTTATTTATAATAAAAAAACAAGTGATTGTAACTACATTTAGCATTTACACCCTACAATAAAAATTGTAAAAAAAAAAAAAAAACGTAATTTCTTAAGAAAAATATAAATATAATAAAAGTTTAATACTAATTTGTATTATCTGAGCTTAACAAATTATGTAAGTAAAAATTTTATGTAAAT
>JBBYHK010026644.1:0-10278 GCA_038382065.1 Adansonia grandidieri | reverse complement strand
CTTGTACAATGATTTCGTCAAATAAATAGATACTTTACACTAACGCTATTAAATAAACATTACACTTAACATCCATGACCATTGTGATATGTGGCATTTTTTAAAAAAATAAGGATATAATATTTTTGTCACGTGTCACAACTACATTAAATGTTAAATGTCACGTTAATATTTATTTAATGGTGTTAATACGGAGTATTTACATGTTTGATCAAATCATTATGCAGGTATCTATTTAAGCCAAAATTTCCTCAGATACTCAATTGATAAAAATGATATAGTACAATGGTCATTTATGGAATTAACCCAAAATTTTGATATTAAGCTCTTCATGCCAACCGGCAAAATGTTCAATTTGATCCCAAAACCAAAGAAACGGTAAACAATACAAGATAATTCTGCATACTAGAACTTAATAGAATCATTGTTAGAAATAAGTTTTAAATTATAGTTTTGGGCGTATTTTTAAGCATATCATATTTATTATGATCGTAAATATAAATAAATAAATTTTCTTTATCATTATTCACAATCATTATATTGAGTTTCTTCTGACAAGTACAGTTATTTGCTTCCTTGTTTCTGTTGCATAACTAGCTGTTTCAGCTGAATGAATTACTTCATTTGCCATAAGTTCATGCATCAAACTTGATTATATGCTAATCATATACTAATCCAATTCAGAACAGACTGTGGAGACATCATTTTATCGAATTATAACTTATCTGGTAGCAATTGATAATTTTTTAAAATTTATTTATCCCATTACATAATTATTTAGCAACTGATAATGATTTCTTATATATTTATCTTAATAGATATTTTCTTCTGTTAGATAACTCTACATTTCTGGAATAATTCCCCATTTTTTGGGAAAAATAATTGGTATTAAATTCATGAACTGCTCCAAATGAAGTTAACTTATAGACTATGTTAGCCGGACTTAAAAGATGATTATTGTATGAGAGCATGTATTTGATATATAACATTTAATTTTTAAACTTTTTTTTATATATTTGAATGAGCATAATTTTATATTCATATTCAAATATATATCAAATATAAATTTCAAATAGCGATATTTTAAGAAAAATAAAACATCCAAATAATATAACTAATTGATATCTTGAATGCACAATTAAATTGCAGAGGACAGCATATAGACAGAAAATTGCTTAGAGAACATGACGTGTTTAAAAAAAATGTCATATCAATTGTGCCACATTAGCAAATTAAAAAAATAAAAAATCTATAAATTTCAAAGATTTTTATAAAAATTATGGAAAGTTAAAAATTAAAAAATTTCTAAAAATTTTTAAAAAATATATACAAAATCATTAAAAAAATAAAAAATAAAAAAGAAAGAATTAGGGAGAGAGAAGGGAAAGGGGAAGTGATGAAAAGATTGAACTAGTCTAACCAAAAACTAATTGGCTAGTCCAATCCCTTGCATACTAAAAAACTAGGATCCATGTGAATTGATAGAAAGCCAATAAAAAAAACCCATATTAACCTGGTAAAAAATCGATTTTATGTTAAAAATTATTTTGTTTAATCAAAAAGTTTTTAATGGTGAATAATATGATTTGAACTTTTAACAAAAATCATACCATTAGGTCAAATATATATTTTTCGTTAACTAATTATTATATTTAATATTGATTTATTATCCAAAATTATATATTTAATATTTTTTTAAGTAAACAATTCAATTCAATCGATCAATCAGTTGGACCAATGATTTGGATTTCTAATTGGTTTGACTTCCAGTTTGATTTTTTATTCATTAGAAAGGAGAAAAGAGAGGGGAAGTAAAGGAAGGGGGAGGTGTCGGCTAGGTAGATTGACAACAATCTACTCGATTTGAGGCAAATTTGCCACAGGTTGACTGATTGGCAACAAGCAATGCCTTCCTATCCCTTTCCTTTTTCCTTTTCACCACCATCTTCCCAATGCTTTTTCCTTTTTTTCCATGATTTTCAACCTTTTTTACTTTGAAATTTCAAAATTTAGAAATTTAAAATTTTTAGAATTTTTTATATTATTCTCTTGATGATGATGGTATTTACATAACAATTTTGCCACACGTCATGATCTTATTTGATGTTATTGCCAAATCAACCTCTTACTTAATAGTGTTAGTGCAAATGGCCAACTTACTTGAAAAAATGAAAGTACAAGTATGGATGGTTGTGGATTGGATATCTATTTTTTTTTGTAATATCCAAATTTAAATCAGTATAATTGCTATAAAATTTGAATCCATTTATTACCCACATTAAATCCAAGTACTACTATCATGATATGCCCCTAGCATAACTCGAATTGCTCGGATGGTGACGTGGGTGACTTAAGAGGAATGCCTTTGGGATATCCTCTTATTAGAATTTGAATTAGGCATAATGAGATGACAGTAAAAGGAAGGACTACGAATTGCTTGTCTAATCAGACTTGGGTGGTCACCACGAAGTGGCCGAATACTTAGAGTTACCACAAATCATTTGGGCTAGGCATGATCAGATGCCTATTGAAAATGATATTCCAAGTTATGAAACTCAAAACATCAGTTTCAAAGTCTACAAGGTTCAGATATTTGTCGGTTGAGTTCGAGAGTTGGTTACACAGAAATTGATACCCACTAGCCATGTCTTACATTGGTTTTAGTTTCTTTGATTTTAACTTGCCATTGTATTGATATAGTCCTCTCTTAATTGATGAATTTTGTGTAAAAATTGTAAACTCTGGTTTTAAAGAAAAAAAATTAAATCTCATATGTGCCCTAGAGACGTTGGGGGACATAGGGATTTTTTATGAAAATGATCTCTAGATTTAATTTTGGAAATCAGATATTTCATGTTAAGCACTAGAGAGATACCACGCAGAACTTTGCCTTACAATTTTCAATAACTATTTGGAAATATGAATGCAAAATGGGCATCACAAAAGGAAACATGTTAGTAAGACGAAAACATATAATAATATTACATAAAAATAAACACACAAAAGCATATAAAGGCAAAATGGTCAGAATGTATCTCATAATTGTCTTTGATTACTAAGGAATAATCGAGATGGTAATTTTGAGATGCACTTGGACTTAGTGGTAGCTTAAGGTTTAGAAAAAAGAGATTTTGATTAAAAGGCTTGAAGGAGAGAATTCAAATTTTTTGAGTGAAAAGTGGCATTGGAATATCCCCTTAGAAGATGGGGTTAGAGTACCCCAATGGTGAAAATTTTAGTGATTTTGAAACTTGAATAAAGTTTGTAAAAGCTTGGTTGGAGTACCCAAAGACGAAAATTTTAAAATTTTTTTAAAAAGGGGAATCTTCTTTAATGAAAATAGATATTTTAAGATAAAACTAATAATTTGAATAGAAGATAAAATTATTTTTTTGTTTGTCTTGATCCGAGCCTCGTAGGACCTATTTTGTGACTTTTGACTCCATGGGGAATTAATCATATGCATGTCAAGGCATTCAAATGCCTTAAAAAAGTGGTTTGGGAATTTTATCTAATTTTTAAGTCCAAAAACATGGGACAACATTTCGTTACCACCCTTTCTAAATTTATTTTGGGTTCATCCGAAGGCTTCAAAGGGTGAATGAATTGCTGTTGGAAAGGTAACTCGACAAGATTAACAAAAAAAATCTAAAAATCCTAGAAAATCACTCCCTAGTGGAATTAAATTTTAAAGTTGAGTTTGCTTCAGCACTAGCAGCATGCATAGAGGAAACATTGTAACAAAATTTGAAAAATTACCCTGTGCTCGTTCGAAATCGTTAGATCACAAACAATACCTTTCCAAAAAAAAAATTTCACAAATGTTCTAGGAAAAATATTTTAAAAATCTAAAAATATTTGGTGGGCCGAAATGGCCCAAACAGAATGTAAATCACTAATTCTAGGGGTTCCTAACATAAAAGGTTTGAAAAATTATGACTCCTTCATCCAGAATGATCTGAGGGCTAGCAAGACATTATTGGAAATGTGATTCGATGCCTTTTAAGGGAAAAATATCAAAAAATTCCAAAAAAATATTTATGGCTTGAAAATGATTTTCCAAGTTATGACCACAGTGTTACCAAGGCAAAACAAGGGATTTTTTTTTGGTTTTTGGGTTTTCTAGGACTAGGCTCACATTATGGACATCTGAATGTTCGTAACAAATAGGGTCAGTGACGGTGGCTATGCAAGCTCATTTGCATAATCTTGGAGTAATTTGGGATGATAGCATAGCCCATTAACCAAAGTCACTAGCAAAGGGGTATTAAATCTTGAAATCAGTGCATAAACATTTTAAAACATGTAAAAAAGCTATTTTTATTTTAAAAATTAAAATGTTTAACCTCATTTAGCCATGAATCAAGACATGGAAAGCTTAATTTTCCCCTAAGATTGCAGAACCAATTAATGAAAACATTAAATCCATGTTAATTTGCATTTATTAGAGGTAACATAAACTTAACTTGGGGGTTTTCTTAAAAACATGTTTTTGCACCAAAATAACACCAAATAAAGGCATTAAGAAAGCACTTTCAATTATGCAAAGCATGTAAACATGGCATCTAACAAAAAATAGTCTGGAGCAACAATAAGGTAATATTTTTATCACATAAAACATACTAAAAATGCAAGAAATGTAGAGAAATGCATGAACAATTAAGAGACTGCTCATGTTAACATAAAAAATGGTATGCGCATGTGAGATAATGCTTCTATTGCATGAAAAAAAGCGATGGAAAGTTTTTATATCACCTAAGAAATGACTTTTATGCCATCAAGTCCACACAAAACTCTCTAAGCTTAATAAAACATCAAAGCATTTTGAAATAACACTATATTAAGTATTATGCATGAATGATAATAGAGCATACTAACAATCAATGAAATAATGGCTATTCTAAGATGAGCTAATAAAAATATGATTATTGAAGTGCTCAAGCAATATCAAGACATCATAGACTCAAAATATCATCAAAACAAGCTTAAAGATGTATACTTTCTTATGAAGGTCATGGTTTCATGAGGATTGGCTAGCTAAGCTTGCATGAGATATGTGTACGTGCAAAGAAATAAAGAGAAAGCTGTAGAAAATATACTAATAAAGCTTGTAAAACTCATTTCCTCCTTGTCCACTCAAAGTTGCAATTTTATATTCTTATGATTTTTCTGTGCTTTTGGTTTTTTGGCTCACTTTTCTTTCTTTTACTAATTATAAATGAGTAAGAAAGAGTAGTAAAGATGTGCTCTCAAGTAGTAGTATAGCTGAAAAGGAGTTTGGTTATGAAAAAAGCAAAAAATGAGAGTTTTGGAGGGCTCCTAGAAGAGTTATGAAAATTGAAAATTATTTTTAAGAAATATGGTATGTAAATGTGTGTAGGGAGTCCCCTTTGCTAAACCAAAGTTGGCTTTTTACAATCAAATGCTCAGCCAAAGGTTTAAGAGAAAAAAATAAGGGCATTATGGGATTTTCCTCATGTACCATTGGGATAGCTCTAGGTGCTATGCTTAGCTATCTTTGTTTCCATGGGTTCTAGTAGCCAAAATGGTAGAGCAGACCACTTCATACAGCCTACAAATAGGGAAAGTCTAATCTTGCCCCTAAGTCGAGAATGATAGGGAACCAATCCATGCTTATCTGAATGACCTTGATAGTGCCTCAAACGATGACCTATGATTCCTTGAATGTTGGCTTAGGCAAAATGAGATGTCTACAATTACTATTCGAATCTGGATTAAATAACATTATCCATCGGATATCCAAATCCATTAAATATTCAAATTTCATAAGTCGAAATTTTTTAAAAAAAGAAGTATAAAATCAAACAAAATCATAAATATATTTAACATAATTAATTTACTATTATAGTTTATTTTAGAAAAAAAATTAAATTATTATTATACTTTATTATACTTGATATATTTTAATTTTAGTAGTTTGTTATTTTAAAATTTAAGATTAGCTTACTTAGAAGATTATTACCGAGTTAAACAAATGTTTTTCTAGATTTCTGGTTTACTCACCTTTGGTTCGAATACGAGTGATACTCTTGCTTTACATAAGTGATCTCTTTTGGTTTATAAAGGAAAAACATGTTTTATTGTAATAAGTTCTTTTTCGACCATGTCCTTTTAATCAGTAATACCTATGAATGGGGAAGGAATCTAGAAGCTATTGAACAAGATATCATATGAAAGAAAAACAACAAGATGTGATCATTAAGTCAAAGGACTTAGAAGAATTACAAGGATGGATGCCTAATTGCCTGATTGGCCTCTTAAAGACCTAGAAGAACCATAATCATTAGTCATTCAAAAATACTATGAAAGCTATATGAAAACTTCTAAAGGAGTTAGTATTGAAAAGGTGGGTGAAAATCTATTTCTATTTCAATTTCAAAACTAGAAAGTATGGATTAAGTTAGTAATGAAGGACCCTGGAATTTTGACAATGAGTTATTGATCCATAAGAGGCTTGAAAAAGATGATAAACCATCCTCCATAGTGTTAAAGTGAGCTGAATTCCAAGTACACATCATCTGTTTCCTATTTGCTATAATGAACAAGAGTATTAGTAGAATGGTTAGGGAGAAAATTTATGTTGTTCACATGATGGATATAATACAATAGAAGTATAAAATTGGAAAATTTATCAAAGAGAGAATCACATTTGATGTAAATAAAACTTTAATACAAGCTATGATGTTCAGTTTTAATAGTAAAACTCACTATTCTATTTTAAATATAAAATGCTGCCAATGTTTTATTTTGCTGTGAAATAATAAGACACAATGAACATGAATATTTAATGGTTGATCATTAATGCAGGGAAAGATGATGTATGAAGATTAAATATGGTGCATGACTTCAAATAGTGGCGTAAGATAGAGAGAATAAAATGTCGAGTAATAGAGGGATAAATAAAACTCTTAATAATAATGGAAAAAGTATCCTCATAAACTAGGAAATAGGAAAAAAAAAGAAAAGAGGACTTTGGGGACAGACGTTGATGGTAATAGATTAAGTAGGACAAATTTGGATGGGGAATAGGTGGAACCCAATTTGGAAAGTAGAGGGGAAAAGGAAACAATGTAAGGAGAATCCATTACCAATTAAGAAAAGAGATTCCTTGATCGCAATTCCAATATCAACTCCTAATTTAGAAGAGAATAATGGATAAAATTAAAGGAAGGAGTTATGGATGAAAAAAACATATTGATTAATAAATACCACACAAAAACGAAGAAAATAATGGGCAATCTTAAAAGTGTCCATTATTTTGGAGAATTTAAAGCAAACAATTACTGGACTATTAGATTTTGGGCACAGACAAGACAAACCAATAGACCCTTCACTAAAAGTGAAGCCTAAAATAGAAAAAAAGAAATGACAATGTGGCTGGCGACATAAACTAAATGGATATGGATATCAATAAGACTATGAATGTAAAGATGGGGACATACTAGTAGGATAGAAAAGATCACTTTCTACAAGGAAGGCTTAAGAAGAGCAGGACCTAAAAAAATAAAAGGAGAAGATTAAAGGAGGAAAATAAAGGAGTACAAGGAGGAGAGCAAAGAATGAAAACAAATCAAACTTATGTTCTTTGGCAGTGGCTCCTGAATAGCATCGTTGGGGGCCATGAGTGCCCTAATGTGGAATTACTGTAGGTTAGGGCACTCACAAGCAATTTGATGTCTCACTAACTTGGTAAGGAGATAAAGCCCTAGTTGGTTTTTCTAATTGAGACAAAGATTGTTAAGGTTAAATTAGAATATGTAAGAATTTTGTAGGCTATAAAAATTATTTCACAATTAATTATGGAGGAAGAAAGGGTGGATTAGCATTACTATAGGGTAATGAGGTTAATTTGGAGGTAAGCTGCTATTCGTGTCATCATATTGATGAACTTATAAATTTGAATAAGGCTATAGGGAGATAATGTTCCATTGGTTTCTGTGGGCATTGGGATATAAACAAAGTGTAAGAGTTATAGAATTTGTTGCAAAGATAGGTCTGACAATCAAATTTAGAATAACTCATGTTGCAACATGCTTGAGGATAGATCCTCGCGGATCTATGAGTGTATACGACTTAAAATATTTTTCTGACTAAGAAATGTTTTCTTGACCGAGACTTTTCCTTTGCAACATGATGAGACTAAAAAAGTATGGATTTTCGACTCGTGATACAATGAAGGAAACCATAAGATGAATCATTCATCTTATTGGTCTCGGATAACCATCACGAAATGGCCAAAGCTTAGAGTTACCATCGATCATTTTGGGCTAGGCATGATCGGATGCCTATTGAAACCTATGTCTTGAGTTACGAAACTTGAAACATCGATTCCGTTGTCTACATAGTACAAAGATTTGCCATTTGGGTTTGAGAGTTGGTTATGTACAATGAGGCATGAACCTCTTCGTGAAACCCAAAATTGGTACCTTACTAGTTATGTCTTATCTTGGTTTTGATTCTTTCATCTTAACCCATCACTATTTTGATATAACCTCCTTTTAATGCATGGATTTTGTAAAAACACAAATTCAGGTTTTGATGAAAAGATTTAATCTCATTCACACCCCAGAGAGATAGGGAATATAGAGATTTTCAGTAAGGATGACCTCTAGATTTTACTTTGAAAAATGAAATATTTCATTTTGGGCACTGGAGAGATACCCACGCGGAATATTACCTTTAGTTTTACCTGAAATGTTTTGAAAACATGCATGTAAATAATCATCACAAAGAAATCAGGTTAGGAAGGCAACGAATGAAGTAACATAACATGAACCATTCAATGTCATGATAAAAAGAAGGGATTATTTGGGAATAACTGAATCAACAATTTAAAAGAGGGATCTGGGTTCCTTGATGGAACGAGTTTTTTAAAATAAAAATGGGTTTGACTCTTGACATATTCATGGAAATCTGGGAAGAAGAAAAATTTAATTGTAGTTGAAAGACAGGGTTGGAGTATCCCCAAGGGTGACGAATAATTTTGACAAAGGAAGATTTTTAAATCTTAATAGTTTTGAAAAAATAGGGTTGAAGTATCCCCTTGGAAGGTCGGGGTTGCAGTATCCTCGAAAGTGACATGTTTGACACTCTTTAAAGAAGTCGAGTTGGAAAACTTAAGTTGACAAAACTTTGTAATTCAGAAAATATGTGAGCATTTTGACGATTTTTGGCAAAAGAAATTATTGTGAATGAGGATGGTAAAGATGTAAATATGTTTCGTGCCTTGATACGAGCCTATGGGAGGTCAATGCATGCTCTCGAGGTTGGTCAGGGTGATATGGTGACATTCGAATGTCTCGAGATAAAGCTCGGAAAACAACTCAATTTTGACCATGACCAAAAATAGAGGACAACATCATGCTATCCCATTTTGTGAATTTATTCTAAATTAGTTTGAAGGTTTTAGAGGGTGAACAAGATACCTTTAGAAAGGTAACTCGATGAGGGCAATCTAAAAATATTTTGAATATCCTAATAAATCACTTTCCAGGGAAATAAATTTTTAAATTTGGGTCAATTATGCTACTGACAAAGCATATGAGGAAAAGCGTGTGTCAAAATTCAAAAAATCATTTTGGACTCGTTTGGTGTCAAAAAATTGCAAATAATACCTTTCCAGGTAGGGAATTTCATGAACTTTTTAGAAAAAATGTTGGACAGATTTGGAAAAATTGTTTAGCAGGCCTAAAGGTCCTAACCAAAATACACTTTGTTAACTCTAGGGATTTCAGACAGTCTAGGTTTGAAAAATCATAACTCTTTCATTTGGACTGATCCGAGGGTGAACACAACCTCATTTTAAAGATATTTTGACACACTTTTAGAGAAAAATATTATAAAATTCATGAAAAGTCATTAGGGATTTTAAAGTGATTTTTCAATTTGTAACAGTGATGCTACCAACAAGGGACAAAGCAAAGCAGAGGATATTTCCTATTTTCTCTATGTTTACGGGTCCAAACTTGAGTCATCGACATCCAAACATCCATGAATGAAGGGAAAGAGTGGCATGAGCATTGCAAACTCATTTGCACAGCCTTGGGGTAATTTGGGATAAAGAAACAGCCCGTTGATCATACCACTTAAGGTTTTGACTAAAAAACAAGGCACGAACATTTAGGGAACAAGTGCAAGGCCATTTTCATAGGAAAATCAGGAGTTTTGAGCTTGATTAATCAGGATTACAGATCTGGAAAACTTCATCTTCCCTAAGATTTTTTAGTTAACTTTAAGGAAAATGCTAAGTTCATGCTA